>JBBMFX010004484.1:0-13306 GCA_037832545.1 Rhabdalestes septentrionalis | reverse complement strand
ACGTTTTCTTCCCCAAAACAGGGGGAGAAAAGTTGATGCGTCTTATTGGACGAATATACATTTTGCCTGCATTAAAACTGCACCCAACTTTGTGTGGTGCTGCTCGCAGTCCTCTGTTTATACTGTGTGTGCTGCAGTCAACCAAAAACGAGACGAGACGAGATGCGACGTTAATGCTGGTCATGTGACGATAACGAGTGTGTTTTATAATGGCCCACGTATAACATTTAAATAATTACAGTCAATTTGTCGGGCCGGGCTGGTTTCAGACACAAGTGGGTTTGGGTCATGTCGGTTTTCATTTTTTGGGCCCGATCTGGGCTCTAATGTAAAGGAAATGTATCTAAAGTGCACAAAAGTTTTGGGACACACTTTTTCTTGATTTTCCTCCTTGAAAATTGGGTGCGTCTTATATTCCGGAGCGTCTTATAAGGCGAAAAATACGGTATATCCATTTTTTTACCTCCGTTCCGCTCGAGCTGCGTCTCGGTTGTAGTGGAAGGGTAGAGCCGAGCCCATTGGACTGTACCTTTCCTTGTATATACGCAAGTTATTATATTAATATCATAAATGAACGATTCTTCGACTAATCGCTAAAATACGGGGGTGTTAGTCGACTAGGAATATCTTTACTTGGGGGCAGCTCTAATCTATTTGAACACTTGTTCTAGCTACACAGTGGATCGGTAACAACTCTCATCATCTTTGGGCCTGAAGAGCACTGACAACTTTTTTCTGAGATCCTAAAATTTCTCCACCGACCGAGGTGTTGCATGGGTGGTCACACATGGGTGTGGTGAAGACCAGATTTTGATAGCGAAGTCTCGAGTTGAAATTTTATGGACAGGGCAGGTTGGCTAGACTCAGAGCTAACTGTTGTCTGACCATAATGGTTATTTTCCACTGGCAAAAAACCATGTCGTACTGTGAACAATGTTTTTCCATTACAAACAAAGTGACCCGTACCCGAGCTGCTCAACAGCAGGGCTAAAGCAGGTCACAGCTGACCTTACTGCATCACTGCGTTCTGATTGATCAAAATGTCATCACAACACAGAAAAAGGTCACTGTTTATTTACTGTCCATGCAAAAAAACCAGATGGAGATACAAACTAACAACTAAGAAGTCGATGGAATACAAGGTCGATTGGCTGGGATGAAGATACATTTCAGTGGGAGTTTTCTTTGATGCTAACCAATTTATCTTTAACTCTGTGAGGTGTTCCAGACAAGTTATCTGAGGTCAGTTTTCATCACACGAGAAGAGTTTAAGGGTGCTTTCACATATGTGGGTCGGTTCATTTGGTCCAGACCAAGGGCAACAAATAATACTTTGTAGAATTTTTCTGCCATTTTGGGTCTTTTTCACACAACACTTGAGCACTCAGGTTCGGACCGAAATGCGTCACGTGACAACATATACATCATTCATTGGGCAGATCTGCCACTAAACGTATTTCCTAAACTTCTTTTCGATTGGTCAGAATTAACGTGCAGGTATCCCATACTTGGATACTGCTGCTGGGTTTTTTTTGCCTTAACTCAGCACTGTTCTGCTAATCTATTAAACTCCCTTTCCCTGAGCTGTTTGCTAAATAAGCAAAATATTGCTGTGTTCTTGGGTTTTTGAAAGTTGGGACCTAATATGGTCATCGGACCAAATTTGGATGAGGCTCCGCCCCTCCTCACAGCTCCAGATTTGTCCTGAGCTCCTTGGAGCTATGTTGCTAAAGCGCTAACTGAAACAATTACGTCTCCTCATGCTATAATGCACAGTACAGCTGACTACGGCAGCTGGATTAGTGCAAAAAGACACAGTACTTTTTACAGTTGGGTCTGTTCTGGTTCGGATCGTGTACTCAAACCAGACTATAAATAATCCTAATAATAAGCAGCTGTGACAGAAAAACTCTCCCCTTGTTGGACTCCATGGACGCGGTTTTAGGATGATGAAACAAACTGTGTGAAGAGAACTGCACTTTTAATGCGTCAGAAACCTCTTTACCGTACTGAGAAACACTGGAAAAACCTAAATATGCTGCAAGTTCAGTACCATCGCAGTACTGTTTACAGCATGGCTCCTGTATGCCTTGAGAAAAGTACCTTAGTGCCGTCTATCAAACCGACCATTCAGAGGTTCACATATATTCAGTGTTTGTCAACATATAATGTTGGATCATTGTCATTAATTAAAAAACAATTAATTAATTAATTAATTGTACTTGTTAGTGGTTTTAGGTTCTTTTTAGCTATTTTTCAGTAGAAATTCAGAAAATTCTAATGAAAATACTCTAGCACTACTCAGATACCACAGCTGTGTCCGAAAAGTGCACGCGTTCACAATACAGTGTATATTGCTATAGAAGGGGGCTAAACAATGAACAAGGGGAGGCAAAGTTTATAGTGCACCTTTTCTAGGCAATTTATCTCTGTTGCATAAACACATGCCTTGTCTCTCTTGTTCAGACACAGCCTGCACGAGACGGGGTCTGTTGGACAAGGTGACAGATCCGTCCGAGGGGCACCACTGTCCTCAGTGAAGAGAGAGGGTAACAGTACTGTCGGGTGTTTCCGAAAAGTGCACTCGTTCATTATGTAGGGCACAGTAAAAGAAACCAGCAGTGCATTATGGTACATGTGTATTCATGTGGTGTACAGTGTCTGGACACTAGATTCTGGAGTCACGCGGCGATATTGTGGTGCACTAACTAGTGGGTGAAACTGATGGTGGGAATATTAGACGACAAAACAAAATAGCTGATTCAATACATAGTGCCCTACATAGTGAACGAGTGCACTTTTCAGACACAGCCATGGTCTTTTCGATGATCTACACTTGGAGTGAAAGGAAAAAACTGGAAGTCTTATACATACTCCGGTTTGTTGCTTTCGGTTTTGCGGATCCTCTCTCTCCAGCACTTGGAACAGTAACCCTGCCAGGCTGGGTTGCCAAAATAACCGCAGCCATCTTTACAGAGCAGCTCGGCATGGGTAACATGGATTCCCCTCTTCTGCTCGGCCCACATTCTCCCACCTAGCAGCCCTGTGGATGAAACATGACATAATTACTGTGCTTCAAACCTGGATCTACGTATAGGATCAGTAAATGATAGTTTTCTGATTCTGATTCAAATATCTTCCTATCATCACATAAAACTGACCCAGCATTCATAGGATGGAACAAAAATGCACTGGGTTTCCCAGCAGAGACTCTCAAACTACTCTTCACTCCAACAAAAACTGCCTCCATCCACCTACTCTTTTATCCATAGACGGGTAATCTGTTCTGCAGTGATTAAATCTGTAAACGAAAGCTTTTTATCATTAGTCTCCAATAACACAATTTCACGGGGCTGACCAGAGGAGGATGGGTTCCCTTTAAGATAAGATAAACCTTCATTAGTCCCACAAGTGGGAAATTTGTTTGTCACTGCAGAAATTGGACAGTTCAAAGCAAAAAATTAAGAAAACACTAGAATAAAATACTATACCCACAGTACAGCACTGAAGGGAACATATTATACTTCTTTTTAGACAAGTTATAACAGGTCTATGGCCTACAAAACATGTTCATGAAGTTCTTTGCACAAATTCACTCTCACAAAAAGAGGTCTCACCAGCTCTATTCTTGACAGTTTCAGTCTCGTTTAAAACGAGCTGTTATGGGCTTTGTCACTTTTATGCAAATAAGCTGTCGCTGGCCACGTCCCACCCATCATGGGTGACTTGCCTTTGCCTGTAACCAAAGGCGTCTTATGCAGGCTCGTAAAACCAACAGACAAACATTGCAGATCTTCAACTAATCTATTGGATGGGGCTCAACGGGTGAGGGGAGGTTCTATGCAAATTTCCTCATCCTGACGTCACAACAGGGGACCGTCCAAATGGCTCATAAAAGCACATGATTCCTGACACCAAAACCTCAGTTGATTCACAGAAAACGGATGGGTTTTTTTCGTACTAGGAGTGTTTATATAATAGTAGAGACCCAAATGTAAATACAAAAGAATGCAAAAAGTGAGTTTTGCATAATATGTCCCTTTAAATATAAACGACACAACCTAGAAATAAAATATGGCTATCTGTACAGTAAAATACAAGTAAATGTATTTGTATACTACATGTAAACTAAATGTTGTATGTATGTACCCCATGAGTATATGTATACATATACCGTGTGGATATATAAGTAAATATAAGAACATAGTTGATACACACAAATACACATACAGGTACAAAAAGTAGTGACAGGCATTGAAAAAAAAAAAAACAGTACTGCTTTGAGTCTTGGTTCTCCCTGACATTTCCTCCTCCAGATATAGAGTGTTTTTCCTTGACTCTGGACTCTGTAAAGTTGCTTTGTGACAACCTCCGTTGTAAAAACGCTATATAAATAAAGTCAAACTGAACTGAATGAAGCATTATGCAGCAATACGAAGTCCAGAATTTGCAAGAAAAATGATTTAAAAATTCAACACTATGAAGTTTGTTTGACGAAATCTGGAAATCAGTATAATTTATGAAGAATCGTTTACGGCCAGGCTTCCTTACATTGGCCTGTAAGGAAATTTGGTTTGGCCTACCAGAAAGTAACCCTAAGAGAACACATTTTATCCCAGGTATGTCTGACTATACTCACAAAATGCTAAATATTAGGTGTGTAACAATAAAACCGTGACAATGTGTGATATAACAAGGCAAAATTGTGCAGCCTTTACAAGTGATCATGGAGTATATCACAGAGAATAAGCAAAAAACAACATTGTATGGCAAATAAAAAAACTACTTCCCAGCTCTGCTCTCATTAGTAGATTATGAAACAAGGGCCCATTCATCCGGTTCAGAATATCAAATCATGAGCCCACTATCGAAATCAAATTGAATCATTGGCTGAATGTCTTTCCCTGCAAAACACAGTGTTCAAAAGCAGTCAATTTTACAAACCTACTTTCTCTATTTCAGAATTTTTGGACATATTTTGAAACATTAGCCCACAATTCAACACAGACACTTCTCTTTTTGCCCCAGGAAAAATGCTAGGGCACCCCTGACTTACAGCTGACCACCCTGACCCAGAAAAGCCATTGAGGTTTCACACACACAAACACACACACCCGTCTGAGGAATTCAGAGCAACATGACAAACTCGTGACAACAGTATTATCCCCTCTCAGCCACCACAGTATAAGAAATGGGTAAAATAGTGATTAACAGTGAGGAAGATTTGAAAATATAATTAAATAGATGCACAAAAGTATTGGGATTATGACCATTACACCAACAGGGACTTTTATGACATTGCATTCAAATCCATAGACTTTAATGTAGAGTTGATCCCGCCTTTGCAGCTTTAACAGCTTCCGACCAGATTTTTGCGTTTATGTGGGAATGTTTGTCCACTCATTCTGTAGAGCATTTATGAGGTCAGACACTGACTTTGGACGAGATAACCTGGTTCGCTATATCCGTTCCAGTTCATCCGAAAGGAGGCCAGTCAAGTTCGTCCACACCGAACTCCTCCATGTCTTTGTGGAGCTATCTTTGTTCACTGAGGCACAGTAATGCTGGAATGGGTCCTTGCCACAAATTGTGTCCACAAAGCTGGAAACATGGTTTTGTCCATAATGTCTAGATAATAATTAAAATTCTTCACTGGGGTCCACCTGAATTCAGTAATTGTGTCTCAATACTTTTGTCCATTATATTGTAGCTAACTAGCCCCAACGGTTGATTAAATCTCCCCTCACTACATTTCTACTTAAGACAGAATCGAACGACAGTGTCCAACTAGTGCACTTTGGGATTTATTTTTAAATGTATAAATCTTTATAAGTACATTAATATTTTCTTAGGCTGAGTTTTGAAGGATTTCCAGCTAGCAAAGAATTCTGGAACAGGGACGAGTTGTAGCTACTTGACCTTTTTGTTTACTTGTTCAGTTTTGTTGAAATAGAGGCCAAAACAGACCTCTGCTGTTACGTTCCACACTTTTAAAACATAAAGATGCCCTGCTGGACTCCTACCTTCCTCCGTGCCGCCGCTGGTGTCAGTGTTGACCAGGGGAAAGCGCCTCTGTCCGGGCTGTGAGCGGCGCTCCGCCACCTGTTGATATGGAAAGGAGCTGGAGCCCGGCCTCTACTGTCTGTATCAGAAATCAAGAAACTAAAATCTGGGTCTCCAACCTGCAAAAACTCTTACAACAACAAAAACAGTAATAATAATAATAATAATAATAATAATAATAATAATAATAATAATAATACACTACAATAACATTATTATTATTATTATTATTATTATTATTATTATTATTATTATTAGCATTATTTTAGACGGGCTGTGAATCCGTCAGCAACTACAAGAACTTACATCTCTTTCCATAATTACAAACAAACACAAAATTGGCCTTCACAATTTAATACAGCTTTGGTACACTTAAAAACAGTAAATAAGATGTTGTATGTCTAAAATTGTGATTATGGTGTTTGCCAGTACATGCTTTTTTATTCTTTTATTCTAAAGGTTCAGTCTATGAATCCATGTATAACTTCTCTCACATTATGAGTTACCAAATGTTCCTATTTGAATCAACAGTGAATGGACAAACCTGTTTTTGTTGCAAGAGTGTGACAACAGCTGAAGGAACGGAACCTTTGGTGCAGCTGATATTTTCCATTTTGCCAAAATTAAATAGGATCTTTTTGCAGAAGAGTCTTGTTTGGATTCTTCCGGATTTGCAACTGAGGTACCAACACTGACATAACCAACACTAGCATTTGCTTCACGATTAACTGAAATTGACACAAAACCTCAACACCGGGATCAAGTATTTGTCCTCTTTACTTTTGTTCCTCTTACCGCCACCTTCACATCTCCATCTTTCTGACCAGAAACCCAACCAGTTCCAGTTGGGTCAACAAAAGCATTTCCCAAAGATATTCCATTTAAAGACACACATTTAAACAAACCGGGACCCCATGCAAGACCTCGTAGACCACCAAACGGTCAGATAAACAGCACTTAAAGCTTTCAATTTAGAGACAGAAGAAAATCAAGTCCTTCCATCAGATCCGAAAGAATCCACAGGTTTTTTTATCCATTGTGAGAAGGTAACTCAATACTGTAGTTCTGAAAGTGTGTTCAAGAGGCCACTGTGTAGGGAAAGAAACCAGATGGTAAAAACCTTAGAACACTGAAACACATCTGAGAAGTGGATGATGGTTTTATGGACTGATGACTGTACGTTTGGAATTGGTATTAACTTATATGGCAAAAGTGACAAATATCCCTGCAAACTTCTGCAGTAAACTAAAAGTATTATGTAAAAAAATGTCAATGTAATACATATAAATGTATTATGTACATATCAAAGTCATGTATTATAATGTGTTACAGTCATTATAATATATATTATACATGTTTTCTTCCCCTGACACTGAAAGATTACTTTGAAGGGGCGATTTGTAACTTGCACAGTAGTGTACTCCCAATTGTGTTTTTTTCTTTCAATTTTTAGTAAACATTATTACACAAAGCAAAAAAATGATGATAATAATCAAAATGAACAACTTTATTTATTATTTACAGTACAAAAATTTCTGCAGCAGTTTACTGACTATTTTTCTCATTCAAAATAAAGAGATAAAACCTATGGGTGTACTACCAGTTCTGCTCAGATTTAGTCTCCGTCATACAAAATATTTCAGAAATAAAAGCACTTTATACATTAAGGTTAGAGGTTACAAATCTGGATCAGTTCGCAGCTTTAAGTTTCTTCTTTTTCGGTTTCATCATCTGTGGCAACGGAATCTTAAAGGCGGTCCTAAAAAAGAGAAGGAAACCGGATCAGTGAACGATATGAGAACCCCAGTAAATAAAAAGTCAGAACATCTGGAGATATTTATTACTGAAATAAGGTCACTGTATAATATAGTGTCATATGTACTCACTCGCATGTGGTGCAGATGGGACTGAAGTTGCAGAAAACTGGTAAATGTAAAAACAAAGAAAAAAAAAAAGACAAGATGAGATCCAAACTAATCTTTCAACTTAGTCGGTCAGTTAACTAGAATTCTCCAGCATTTTATCCCAACACATCACACCTGTACTGTACAGCTGTTTAACAGTTTTTGCCACAACCCAATTTGTCCCCACCATTTTTTGGCTTAGTCCACTTTGTCCCCACCATTTTTCGCCTTAGTCCACTACGTCCCCACCACTTTTTGCTTTAGTCCACTTTGTCCCCACCATTTTTCGCCTTAGTCCACTTTGTCCCCACCATTTTTCGCCTTAGTCCACTTCGTCCCCACCATTTTTCGCCTTAGTCCACTACGTCCCCACCAATTTTTGCTTTAGTCCACTTCGTCCTCACCATTTTTTGTTATGGCCCAATTTGTCCTCACCAGTTTTGAAAGCCTTTAGTTAGTTAAACATAATACAAGAAATGACAGAATTTGAATCTAATTGTAACATTTTTACATTTATCAAAAAATCTCAATATTAAGTTTGGCAATGAGTAAACTTTGAAGGCGAACACATTTGGTCCAAACTGCGTCTCTGCTATTGTGATTCCAATATAGTCACTTACAAATGCTTTCATCAAAACTGGTCTAGAAAATGTATGCTTGCAATCGGGGTAACATCACTCTAATCTAACTATGCTGACATGTGCTGAGACACTGCATGGCGACGAAAAACTGTAAGGCATACTTGACAGGCACACTGAGCACACGTAGCCAATCTCGATGAGGCTGCGGTGACAGAAGCAGGCCGCTCTGTAGTCCACGTGCACCGGTGGAGGAAGAACCAAGTGCGTACGCTGGTCCGCATCCGGCAGGAACACCCACTGTCCAAAACACACATCAATATTTTAAAAAAATATTACAACACAATACATGTGTAGGTGTGTGTGTGTGTGTGTGTGTGTGTGTGTAGGAGCAATCCTACCCCTGGTTCTGGGGGTGATTATCAGCGCTCTGCTGCTGCTGATGGTGGGCTGCAGACTCCGACTGGTTCGCCACAGGATGAAGAAAGCTCGACCTCTCACCACTGAAGAGTCCGATTACCTCATTAATGGCATGTACCTGTAGCAGAACCCACAGTTGTCCATTACACCCACACGGCTGAAGCCGCACGCAGATATCTGCGTATTTGAAGGTGCATGGAATGGAAACTGAAAACGCTGCGTAACGACGACAAGCCACATCGTCTTACGCTTTGAATCAGAAAGCTGTCTGATATTGTTTTTGTACTGAAGTGTCTAAAATTTGATCTAAGATAATGTGCAGAACTCATGAAAGGATGAAAGCATTTATTTTATTCGATTAGAATGCATTTGGTTTAGCATAGCATTGGAGGACCCATTAAATAACAAAGAAATTCAGGCTGATTGAAGATTTTTTTTTCTTTTTCAAATTTACATTTCTAAGTAAGTACAGCCACCTCTCAAATGTTTTATAACATGAGGGGAAAAATTATTCGGCATCTGAGTTATCTAGAGGCCGCAGTTTAAAAAATAAAAGGTAATTAGCATTAGCATTTCCAAACTGGACACTTCAGTCATTAGGATCTTAACAAAATCGTTCAGCGTGGTCTGATGTGTAGTTATTATTCATTTGATTGTCGATATAATTATTTTACAATGGTGGTAACAGGAACCAAGAGTAGCAATGTCTACAAAGTACAGCGACTTTTTGATGACCAGCAAATCTACATGTGTCGTAGGATTTTATGTGATTTTTGTGGTGGTAAAATGGAAAAAGTCCTAAAATTGATCTGAAAATGTAGTCCTTTGCTTTTATTTCTCCGCCATGAATGGATACAAAAATAACATTTTAGGCCCAAACCACTTTTCAAAACAATCATAATAATGTCTCAGACCTCAAACAATGTTTCAGATCTAAGACAATATATTCATTACCGTTTTGAATAAAAACTATCTGTCACATCTGAAAGATATGTTTAAAATCCATGGAATCCCTTTTTTAACTACCTTTTTAAACATTCAAATCAAAGTGTGGACACGGACAGAAGACTGTATTCTGGGGAGCTGTTAGTTTCTCAGAAAATATTTTATTTTGACTGTGAGAACTTAGTTGTGTAGTTTCTTTGTGTTGGTGACGTAATTTGGGTTTTCTCGCTAATTCCACCCGGGGCGCTAAAGAGACGCTCTCATTTCTGATCTTGCCTGTTCTTGTCTGACACGAATGATTTTACTCTTCTGTCCCGTCATGGTTTACGTCCAGAATTGGACAGGCCATGGAGTAAACATACATTCGAAGAAAACAGCACTTTCAAAAAGACACATTCTCAATCATGTTCCTTCTCTCCTGCTGGTGAAATTTCTGCCGATCACGTGCCTGACTCTTGAATTCTGGGCCTGTAACACGTCTCCTAACTAGCTTCACTCTTACCCGAATCTGGTTGGAATTGGTCTCTTGCAGTGCATGCTGGTCAACACCATGCTGCGCCATTTGGCGCTGACCAGTAACAGCACTCTTCTCCAGTTACATCGCAGATGGGCCCCTGCGTGAGTTATGAATGACTGTGTTATAGAGGGCTGTTTGTTTTAGATTGAAACCAATGACTGTACATACGGCAAGCCTGTTTGTACGTGACTAAATGAGTAGATCCCAATCGTAAAGCCGCTGCTCTGTCCTTGTGTTCTGCTGTATGTGCTACATATCAGCCCTGAAAACAGGTGACTCAACAGGGCTGGGACTGGGTATGGAAAAGAAACTTTTTACATTTTTTACAAACTATTTACATTGTGCTGCTTTGCAGCCTGAAATGAAATCAATAGGAAGAAAAAAAAACTATAATATAACAGATAGATACTTAAATGGTTGCATGAAAAAAGCCACTCCTTAAGAAAGGCCACATTACACCTTGATTGAAGGGAAAATGGTAAAATGAGACCAAACTTATTCTGCCATCAATACCAACAGTTCACACAGAAAGGCATAACTTCTTGTTACCCACACTTTTATGCTTTATACCCAGAGTAAAGCATGGAGGTGGAAGCACCCTGTTGTTGGAGTATTTCTCTGCAGCCAAGACTGAGGAATTGGTCAGTATATAAATAAATATGGGGCAGAATACTGTTACATTTCTGAGGGAAATCTGCTGTTCCATTAAAAATTTGTCAGTGAGAAGAAGGTTCAACTTCCGGCATGGCTGTGACCCAAAGCTCACTGCAAACTTGACAAAATTATGGCTGAAAGAGAACAAGGTGAACGTCTTTGTGTAGTCTAGTCAGAGCCCAGCCTCAAACCCTATTCTAAACCATCTTGAAAATCTGTGGAATGACTTAAAGATTGTAGACAAATCCGCATTCATTTTGACTGAGCTTGAACAGTACTATAAAGAAATGGGGCTAAATACTACTCAGTCCAGATGTGTTAGGTTGGTAGAGAAGTATCCCAACAGACTCAAGGCAGTAAATCAAGAGACATGTGGTTCTAAGTTCTGACAAAAGGGTGAGATTATCCATTTTTAAAATCTCATATATTTCACTTTAGTTAATACATGTTTTGTACTTATGTTTTAATTTCAGGCAGCACCAAAATGTGAACATTTTGAATTGAGGTGATTCTTTTCTATACCCTGTTTTCCAGTTCATATGTGCTGCGAGTGGCCTGATCTCAGGACTCATTTTTCCATTTCTTGGTAAATGTCAGAGACCAACCTATCATGATACCTTTTACGGTTGTTTCATCCGTTCTGTAACTTATAAATGTATCATAAATGTGTTGCTTTACTTCCAGTATGTAAACTATGTATGCATATCTGTGGAAATGAAAGATTATATTTGAGAAAAGTATATGATTTTGTTAATGCTCCAGTGATGCTGAGGACATTTTTTTCTTTCTTGTGTGTGGCTGCAAATTGTTTTAGTAAGAGATATACCCTCTTAAGTTTTTTGCCCTGAAAGTGGAAAGAATGATGGAAATAGTGCAACTAAAACTATTTTATGTAATGTCCCTGGTGTTATTAGGCACAGTGAATCTTATCATTCCATTTAACGATGAATATTCTTGTTTTTTTCTGTAATCTTCCATCACAATGTTACATTTGCACACATTTAAAATCGCTTCTGAAGGCAGCAAAATCTGTTACCCAAAGTTTAATTTCTCCCTCATACCACCTACCTCATCTTTTGCCATAAAAATATGCTCAAATGACTCAAAGACCCCATGAGACCGTGTTTAACTCAGAAAGGTCAAGTAGAGAGGAAAAATGTAGAGAGGAGGCATTATGATTTTTGATTACTGTTAAGCGCTTCATCAAAAAAGTGCTCAAATCACTTAACCAAGAGTTGATTGGCCAAAATACTTGTCTGAAATTCCCATCATGGCTATACACTGGAGATATTTGGCTACAAAGCAATGGAAGTCTTTTTTGACCAAAGTCTTCTTCAGTCAGTGGATCTCAGGCCTGATCTTGGAGTACTACTGCCATGGATGTTGTAGCTCTTCATTCCCTAATAGACCAAGTTATTCTGAGGAAACACACATTATTAAACTCTTTAGTTGTATACGATATATTTAGAAAAGAGTAACTCTAAAGGGTGCAGGTTTGTGGTAATCCTTGACCAATGCAGAGAACCAACATAGTCTTCACAACAAAAGTAACTAGGCACCATTTGTTCTGTCTGCTATGAGGTAAAGGGGAAATTGTGCACATTTGATTGTTTAAATCAAGGCACCAATGCCAAATAAATGTTTGATATACGATGGATCTGTCCCTATTAAAACTGGATCCACTAAATATCCACTAAACACACAGTAATATCAGTTAAAGGGACACAGGACCAAACAAAAACTAACAATTTTAGTCCCTGTTGTAAATCTGCTTACTCTTGCTAGTGGTACTGTAATTTCCAGCACAAGAGGTAAACGAAACAGTGAAAGCATTTCTGAGTATGACAATGATTCGATGCCAGGGTCTGTTAAATTCCTACACAAGTACCTCAATCTGCTTTACGGTGTACTGATTAGTTATCAGAGTATAGGGGGAAAAAAAATTTTAAACTCAACTGTAAACATCAATTGCAATGTGACTAGCTGGATGGCAAAACATTAGAAGTATAACAAAGGTAATTATTACCAATTTGTTTGAGCGAACATTTGTGTTCGTTGAATGAAGTTCGGTAAACACGGCATCATTACTCTTATTTGGAGGTTTTTATTATTTCCTTTAAAATTATGCTTTAAAGAACAATAAAAATAAATATTGTCATCAATTCTCAGTAACTATAGTTTAGTACTGAACCTGACAAACACATTTTTGCAGTGATATATATATA
>JBBMFX010004443.1:0-13309 GCA_037832545.1 Rhabdalestes septentrionalis | reverse complement strand
CACACACACACACACACACACACACACACACACACACACACACACACACACACACACACACACACTCACACACACTGCTGCAGTGGTAGACACAGAAGAGCTTGTTACTCCAGGCTCCTGCTGGAAATTAATTCTCTGTGGTTCATTGTATGTTGCCACGCTACCCATAGCAATGGAGGGGCCAAAAACTTGTGGCAAAAGATTTCTCAACTTTTTCTGTGCCATTTTAAGGCATTTTAACATTTTGTCACTGTCAAAAAAACCTCAGACCTCCAAAAAAAGTACAAATTTAAGGGGAAGGAAAAAACTGTCAGTGCAAGTTAATGTAGTGAGTTATTTTCTGGACCATTCCTAATGCTTCATTCATAATTCAATTTTGACAGAGTGTTAAATGCAATTGTATAATTCAAAAAATGTTCAATCGTCTGTGTGGCCTGCATCCTGAAATGCTGGGAAAAGGAAACAAGTGTCTTGACATGAAATGACTTGAGGGCAGCACTGGAAGAGCGTGACATTCCTCAGGACCCATACTGACACTTTTACGAGATGTTGTCAGGTTCAGATTTCCTCGGCAGCAGACTGAGAGACACTGACTTGGTTTTTCTTCGGGAAATACAGAGCCTAGACTTGGACCAAAGTACGCCGCCTGTAGGACTGTGGTCACACGTCTCTTGGTTGTGTTTACAGAATGATCTTATTTGTCTCTCGTTGTTTTTTGTCTCTCGTTGCTTCATGAATATCCCCTGATTATGAAATACCGCATTATGTAATACATCCAAACACATCACCATCACTGTTTAGGTGGAATGCAGACGGAGTTTCTGTGCCAAGTGTGAGCCTCTCACTTTTTATTGTCATACCACGCAGTGGATGCAGATGGGCTTTCCTGTCCTGACTTATTCAACAGACCGATCTTTTTCCGTTCTGCCTAAAGGAGACAGTCACATGGGCTGATTCAGAAAGATACTCCAGGCCAGTTGGATCAGGATGAGGGTGCAGGACTGAGGACTAGTGGAGAAATGTGTGATTCACTGTAATCTGTTTATGTCTTTCTGCCTTTCTATAGGAACCCAGGGGTCCAGGAGAGGAACTCAAAGTATGTTTTGCTCTGGTATTATTCAAACTAATGCACAGACTGAGTGATTAGTTGGAAGCAAATTTGCCTAAAACACTTATTGCAGCTACAGTGCTTCGTTGATACATATGAACAAAAGTATTGGGACAACTGAGCAAAACCACGACAAGGACTTTAATGACATTACATTCAAATACATCCACTTTAACATGGGGATGGTTCCCCTTTGCAGCTAGAACAGCTTCCACTATTCTTCCACAAGATTTTGGAGTTTAGTGAGAATTTGTGCTCATTCATTCTGTAGAGCATATGTGAGGTAATGCTGTATGAGTAGGCCTGGCTTACAATCTCTTTGCAGCCAGTCAAGTTCTTTCACACTGAACTCATCCAACCATGTCTTTATGGAACTTGCTTTGAGCACAGTCCTGCTTTGAACACAGTCCTGCTTTGAACACAGTCCTGCGGGTATAAAAAAGGTTCTTCCCTAAACTGTGTCCACAAATTTGGAAGCATGGCATAGTCCAAAATGTCTTGGTATTCTGAAACATTAAAATTGCCCTTCACTGTTTGTAAGGGGTCTAGCCCCAACCCTGAACAACAGGTGGGTCCAAATACCTTTGTCCATATAGTGTGGCTCAGTAAGGGAGCTCAACCACTAAATTACATTTCCATACTTCAATACATCCCCTAGAATTCATGATACAAATGAGAATTTTGTCTTGCTTAGTGTGCAACAACTTAATGACTAAGTCTGTTTGTTTTGAGGAAAACAGTGTCTTGTAAATATTGAGTGCTGTGTTGGGAATAAAGCTTTAATCTGCTTGTTTAATCCCGTGGTTGTGATAGCAGCATCACCCGTAACACTGAAACCTTCCAGATGTTCCATCAAACCTTAAGCCAAAACATTTTATTACATGCTGGTAACAATGGTGTAGAAGTAAAAGCTCTTAAATTATTGATTTCCTTTGATAAAACCGAAGGTGGATGAGTTGCAAAAAGTATTTAGAAAGTAACAAGACATGTTACACTCAACACATTTTGCGTATATTGATGGAGAGACATAGTGGCCAAATGTCCTACCTTTCCTCAAAAATACAGACTTATAACAGTCCAGTCTAGTAACTCCATCTTTAAAGAGGGGCACTCTATTTTTGTCATAATCTTATTTTCTGACCTAGTTATTCTTTAATGTACTTAAATGCTTTATAGGTCAGTCAATCAAAATGTTCATCCGTGGGCGACCGATCACCATGTACATTCCCTCAAACATCCAGAACTACGAAGAGCTTAGGATGGACCATTCCTCCGAGAAACTGGAACTGGACTGGGTGTATCCTTTGTCAAAAATGGTCAATCCATCTTTTGAAGTTAAGTATTTGGGCTGGACAATACTACGATATTTATTATTATTGTGATAAATTACATCACATTCATTACAAACAGCCTAATGAATCATATTAACTGGATTTTTACTGAAACCTTGCACGTAGTTTTTGATAATATCTTTCAAAAGTGGCACTGCTAGTTCATCTTTTAATTCCAACTAATCATATTTCAAACTAAATGATTATTGTGACATTTGTGTCATGAAATTATGACACAATTTATTTTTGTCATATAGATTTTTTTGTGTTAAGAAATTGGTTACAATGGGGGTCTATACAAGGCATTCAAGAAATTGCACTCAAATGCCAAATCGGTTTGAGCTACTAAGATGAAAATGCAGGAAGTCTTACACTAAATAAATTATTAGAGTAACAAGGCGGCGTCTACCAACATTTCTCTGTAATGTCATGTTAAAGCAGGAACATAAAAAGTCTGCCAATAAAAAGCAATGGTTTTATTGTTGTGCCGTAGAATCCATACAACCTATTTAAGCACTAATGAAAGATTTTTATTAGTTTTTAATAGTTACAAAATACTGTCCAGAGTGAGCCAATAGACCCAGTAAATTCTAAGAGCCTGGCAAATTAGCCCATACTAAGAATTATTGCTTCCTGTTACAGCCCAAATTCACTGTTGTTTCTAGGTGATGGACAAGTGCGCTCCTTATAGGACTATAAATTCTTTCTTTGCTCGACTTGTAACTGCCCAGAATTTTGAGATTTTTCTGATCTACCAACAGGACCGTGAAACATTACTGTAAATTTTTATGGGAAAATGTTGATTTTGATACAATATATTACAATGACGTTTTCCGCATTAGAACTTGTGTTATTCACTTTGACTGTCTTGAAACTTGCCATCATGTTAAGTACTTTGGAGGTTATGCCCCGAATAAACCAGATGACACCAAGAACTTGAGGGACTGTGAAGGAAAGTGTTATAAAAACACCACAATATTCCTGCCAAAGATTCTTAACCCCCTGCTTGCAGCTATGGTTACCGAGGACGCGACTGTAGGGGGAACTTGTACATGCTGCCATCAGGGGAGGCGGTGTATTTTATCGCCTGTGTTATAGTTCTGTATCACGTCTCCAAACGGACACAAAGACATTATCGTAAACATACAGACTGCGTACGATGGTGAGTTCATGTCTGACATCCCACACACACATATGCACTAAATATACATGATAATGATGCTGCTAATAGACGAAACATTTTCATCACTGTCGGATGAAAACTTTTACTCCTTTGTTTAAAAAAAACCCCAATAACTGTCAGTATGGATTTGAACCAGCACTCTTGAGAAGATTCATTCAGTGCATGGAGTCTCACTACTAAATTACCGAGGGGGCATGAATTCGGCAGCTCTTAGCGAGCCATTTATGGTTAAGAGCAGCTGAACACACTGGATTCACAGACTGATTATTTTTTAATTACACCAACAGAGACGCACATATTCTTTTTATAACAGACCTCAGCTTTAGTGTCTTGAAGTCTGTTAATGAGTCGGCTGTTTGTTTTGCTTTGCATTTGTTTCTCTTGAGTTTTGTGTCACAGATTTTCTTTCCGACATCTCGGCTCTCTCTCCTCATTCATTTCAGAGCAAATATTTTCTTTTCACTTTCAATACACAGCCCTGGATCAACCAATCAAAAATCTGAATACACATGAGCTTCGCCAAATAATAACGAACGATTTGCCGTCTGAAAAGACGAGCTGCACTTGCTCAGAGGAGAAACTGTATATAATATATAGAAATATATATATAGAAAATATTCATTCGTTCCATGTGAACTGTATTACATGTAAATCAATAAAGCAGTGGTCACCAGCCATCCCACTGGAGGACCTACTTTTCTGCCCAGTATAGTTCCATCCTGCAATTAACATGTCCCGACCCCATACTCATACATGTGACTAGCCCAAACAAGGACCTCTGGTCCGTCTCCTGGACTAGGGCTGGTGAGCAATGCTGTAGTATGCTGTACCTGGATTTGAGCTCCGTGTTTGTAGCATGTGTCGTATTTCTCTTCGGCTGCAGTCTAGCTGTCCATCCAGACAAGGTACTCATAGCATCCGGACAGACAGCAGGTGTGGATAAGGATGGCAAGGTGAGTCTGCAGAGAGGTGTTTGTTTGGTCATTTACAGTGTATTGCAGGACTTTACAGCACTTTATAAACGGCCAATTTGTGTGTGTGTGTGTGTGTGTGTGTGTGTGTGTGTGTGTGTGAACAAGCCATTCCAGCCATTTGTCCATATCTGGGACTCCACTACACTGGTGACCCTGCAGCAGATTGGTCTGGGCACATTTGAGCGAGGCGTTGGGTCTGTGGCCTTTTCCAGTGCAGTACGTCCTGCCTGCCCATCATAATGCAGAACCCAGTAAGAGTAATACATGCACGTAATTAAATGATCCAAAGTTAATCATTCATGAACATTTGGTTTTAGGATGCAGGGGCATTTCTGTGTGTGATTGATGACTCCAATGAGCACATGCTGTCAGTCTGGGACTGGAACAAAAACACCAAGGTTGTGGAAGTAAAGGTATGTGCATACGTGCATGTGTACACACACTCTACTCCTGTGAAAGAGTCATGCTAAATATTATTGCTGTCCCTAATGACTGCTTGTGTATCTACTGATCCTTTTGACATGAGTTGGGGTGGGTTTTTAATGCTAAATAATACAATTGACCGAAGTGAACTCTTCATGCATAGCCTCTCAAAAACAGCTTTTACAATATTTCCAAAATACCTTCTATAGATAAGGATAAAATACCAAGCCTTTAAAAAGACAACCTAAAAGCCCAGTACAGCAAAGAATGCACATACAATTTTATGAAATATTTTGGGGTGTCCCTGGTAAAAATGGCATATTGTATTGATTTTCTTTAAAAAATCAGCTGAACATTTCTTGAAACTGAATACACATATTTTGCAAAGATCACATTTCTGCATATTTTATTACATTTAAAATGAATGTTTCTTTGCTGAAACCAACATTCATTTTTTACATTCCTTTTCCAGTGCAATTTTTCAAATGTATTTAATATTTTTTAAACTCAGTCACATACACAGTGCACTAAAACTTTCAGAAACATGATCGGGACTATTTATTTATCCAGAGCAAGAGAATTCAAAATACGCAGACTCCCTGTGGATCACTGCAAGTGCTTCAAAATCCAATTTTAATTGCTAATCGGTGGCTGAGTAATTGAGTTTAAAGATGAAATGTGATTGATGCATTAATACTGACATCTGCACTAATTATTTCTGTGTTATCTGAATTCTCTAGTCTTCCACTACTTTTAAAAGCACGAAGCAAACCCCCTCAGGGAAACTGAACTGTGCTCTTCCATTTGAATGCTGTAAAAGTCATCAATATTACATAATCTCTGTTGCCGTTAAAGGCGTGTGATTTCTGCGATTGCTTTAACAGCCCTCGTGCCGTAGTCCTGCGCAAGTAAATAAAAAATGTAGACAGCTTCTGCTTCCGTTCCTGTCAGTGTCCTTGGCGTGGAGACAAAGGGAAAACCTGTACAGCCACGTCTTTCAGTCTTCGAGCGAACCGTCCCAGCAACTTCCCCGAGTGCAAGCTGAGCGTGGTTGCCGTGGGGACGCTGTAAATATTTGACACTGCCGTTCGTGCGGCGGACTGCGGGGGCTTCTGGGGAGTGGGTGTTCGTATGAGGTCATATTTCTTCTTTGTTTTCATTCTAGTAGCGGGTTTGTTACTGTTGGAGAAGTGGGAGCGCTCGGCGTGGCGGGACCGTTTGTCATGATGTCTCATATTTGCTCAGCAAATGAATCTGTAGTTTCTTCTGGCGGCGTTCAGGGAAACGCTGTTTATGACTTCAGTGCAAACTCACCACATAAAGCGAAGGTGACAGGTTATCCAACTTCAGATTCAAGGGCTTGTGGGGTGTATCAAGCTTTCCAAATTGGGGGCGGGGGGTTCTGAGATATGGATGCCAAATTATAAATACAATTTAATCAATTTAATACAATATAATCTGACAAAAGTGGGGGGGTGGAATCACATTTTAGCAAAATTGGGGGTGTTGAATATGCCCCAGCTTGTCCTGTTTGTGGAGCTGTCGAGTGTCAATAGAGTGGATGCTAGTTGTGATTTAGACTCGGGCCTGTAATTTAGCTCTTTGATATGTCCAAGTACACGCTCTATGGTGTTTAGGACATTTGTGCTGGAAATAAAGCAAAAAAAAGCCCTACAAAAGTTATTTTAAAATGAGTAAATTAGAGAAGAATTTTTTGGGATCTTGATTTCCTCTGAAATGTGAGGAGTTTGTAAGTCTGATAAATAAAACAATAAATGGCGTTGTCACGTGAGGGGGTGGGATTGGACTGTTTTGTTGATTAGCCACAGCACATAAAGTAATCAGAACCGAGATCATTCACAATTATAACATTTTATAACATACCATAATATCTAATTTTTCTGTTTGTCTTTTTGGGAGAAAAGAAAACGTAATCCTAAATTTTATGTAAGGATAATGGAATGAGAATTTATTTTAAATTGCCATTGACTATTTTCTAAGAACAGAGGTCATTAAGATATTATAACATTTTATAACAAACTATAATGTCTAATTTTTCTGTTTAACCTTTCAAGAGAAGAGAAAGTCCTTTATCTTTTAATGTAATTTAATGGAGTGAGACTTGATTTTAAATTGTCATGGACTATTTTATTGTTCTGTTCATCATCAAATATTAACACCATGTTATTGGCGTCTTTTAATTAAAAAATGACACAAATGCTTTTTTAAATGTAGGCATCACTTATATATCTGTCTTAAATATACATTTAAAAGTCTGTTGACTGATAAGTGATAAAACGAGCTTGGAATATGTATGTTTGAATTTTCTGGTGCATGCATACATAAAAACGTAAGTAAACTTCACTGTGCCAGAATAGGGGGCTGGATAAGATCCATTTAACTGCAGGTGTTGGCTGTAGCTGATGATTTAGGTAGTATTTCATAGTTTGTGTTCTGCGTGTTTTTGCTTCCCAGAGCACTAATGAGACCGTGTTCGCGGTTGAGTTCAATCCTGGGGACACAAACAACATCATCACCTGCGGGAAATCGCACGTTTACTTCTGGACCCTGAGTGCGGGAACACTGACCAAGAAACAAGGCATCTTTGGAGTGAGTGCTGTTAAAGGTGTAGCTTTGTGCACCAATAAAATTCGCTCTGACGTCGTTTCTTGATTTTGTGCTTTTCTTCGTTTTCTTGCAGAAATATAAGAAGCCCAAGTTCATCATGTGTTTCGTGTTCAGCTTAACGGGGGATGTTCTGACGGGTGATTCCGAAGGAAACATCCTCACATGGGGTAAATCAGCCGCAGACATCAAGACGTTAGGCAAAGGAGCCAAAGGTACATTTTTACATCATTATTTTATCCATACTTCAAAATTAGGATGGACAATATGGCAGAAGTATAAAGTTACTTATGAAATTTCCTCTCTCCACATGGTCTAATTGTATTATCTTGGTATTCAAACATGCTAGTGATGTTTATCATAATAGAAATAAATATTGTCCTATTGTCCACTCCTGCATTCTCAGAAAAAATCTTTCAGGGTCACTGTCACTGTGATTTACTTTCTGCAGTTTATTTATCCACTTTTTTGGATAAAAAGCAAATATGGCCTTTTCCCCAGGAAAGGCGAAGGAACCTTTAATAATCATTTAAGGTATACAAATGGACCTGAAAGCACATTTACATTTTTGGTGTATAGGGGCAATAACTTTTACCTTGTTTTTCTAAGGGTGTACTTTAAAGGCCTATGAAATGCAAAACAAAAAAAGTCCTTATGCTATGTAATTATTGTTACATTTTCAAAACTGTAGTGTTTACGTCCAAGTCCATACTGTGAATATGCAAAGAGTAAACTACATTCATTATGTTGCAAACCATGGACACATTAATACATGTCAGTCCATTTCCACTGAATTGATGAGACCACATGTTACTCAGCTGGTAAACAAGGATGAACATAATTAAATGCTGTGCCGCCTTCCAGAAGACTTAGACATGCGAAATGAGTAGCTGGTTTGTTTTCCTGGGATCCCTGAGGATTTCAATCTAAACTTCAGCCTGAGCTGCAGTTTTAAATCAGAAGAGAGCCCAGCTATTTATCAACCTGTTTCATATTAAAAGGGCATGTTCAATTCTAAGGGATAAAGTAAGGTTAGACTATGAACTGGAAAATGAAGTGAAATATATATAAATAGAAATTGTAAATACATGTAAAATGAATTGTGCTCCTGTATCTCCTCCACAGAGACTTTTCAGATAATGAAGCAGACGCGGGCTCATGAGGGCAGTGTCTTTACACTCTGCGTCCTGCAGGGCGGCGCTCTGCTCAGCGGTGGCGGCAAAGATCGTAGAATCATCCGCTGGAGTGCGGACCTAGCACCCGAGAGAGAGTGTGAGGTGAAAACAAGAGTGTGTCTCTGAGTCTGTGTGTTTTATGGTGAAAATTTAGGGGGAAATGATCAGGACTGTTTCTAGGCATGGGTTACCTGGGCAGTCTCCCCCTAAACACCTCTTCTCGTAACAACAATTAGATTCATCGGATTGACCAACCTCCTACCACACTCTTCATTCAAAAAACTCACCAAGAGTGCTAGGATGGTCAGAAACACCACTAGAACGAGGCCTTTGTGTGTGTAAAGGGAAAAGAGAGTAAGAGGCACAGAGATAGGGACTGAGGAAGAGAGGCTGAAAGCTGTCTTCATTATCTCTATAGATTCCTGAGAAATTCGGAGCAGTCCGTACCATCGCTGATGTGGATGGTGAGGAGTTGCTGGTTGGAACGACCAGGAACGCAATTCTCCGAGGCACATTTACAGATGGGTTTGTGGCCATAGTGCAGGTAGGCCTATGCTATTTTTTGAATGATTTGTTATCCTGTGCTTTCAGTGTGACAGTGTATTTAATGCCCGTTTCTTCTTAATAAGCATTTTCCTATCTTAAGCAAATATTATGCCATAAACCTCACCTGGCGAAGTGTCTGTTTCTGGCTCCGCATGTAACAGTGCATGGTCTAATCAGTTGGCCTTTCCAGTCTTTCAACATTCTGCACATACTACTGTGTGAAAAGACATCTCTTAAAGGGGTTTGTCAGTGTATTATGAAAAGGACACAATTTCCCCTTTATTCCATATGCAGTCAATGATGCTAAGTTACCACCCACCAATCAGTTCTCTGCAAACTGCATGCCTAAGTCATCACACAGTTACAAAATTAAGTGCAGAATTCAACCTAGACTTATGCTGGTACTACTGTTTTTAGTCATGGGACATACTTTTAGAAATGTCTTGCACATTCTTTGTTGCTGGAATATGAGTACAAGTGTTTCTATTCATTATAAGCTCCTGTGCAAAACTAAAGAAACATAATTCCCCATCATGTCATGACGGATTGACTACATTTCGGATAAGAGGACGTTCTGGAAATAGAATTCGGATGAAAATTGTGTGTGCATGTGTGTGCTTGTGTGTGTTTGTCAGGGTCATGTTGACGAGATGTGGGGTTTGGCCACTCACCCCTTCCAAAACATCTTCCTCACCTGTGGGAATGACAAACAAGTGTGTTTGTGGAATGCTGAGGAACACAGTCTCGGCTGGTGCACCACACTAGAGGTCAGATGGCTCATAAACAACAGCATCCACACAATGAACCCACAACAAAGGCTCGTTGTTTGAAAGTGTATCAACTTTCCTCTGTTTTCTTTCAGGAGTCCGGCCTGTGTGCCGATTTCAGTCCCAATGGATCTGTTGTTTCTGTTGGATTGAGCACTGGAAGGTAAATCACTCTTGCACTGCACAGCCAGTTTCATATACATATTCAGAAGTGCAGATGCAAATTGTGGCAGGGGACGTTTTCTTGCAAATGCAAGACAGAGCCTGCATCGTAATAGTTGTGGTTTGTGATATTTTCTTGCAAATATCTGAGGGGCCCTGGGTTTCTGTCACACTGAGATGCCCACATGTCAGTAATTTGAACATGCGGAAACAGTCAAGGGCAAGCTCCAACTTTTATTGTGTCGCAAACGGTCGATTCACATTTTTATGCATTTCCCTGACTTGGTACCAACAAAAGAAAGAAATGTGCATATTCAAATGCAACTGCACTCTGGCCGTTAGTAGGAATGCGTATAAAATGCTTATTAATGTACAATACAGGTACAGTAAACAGAGACAAATAGGCAGTAACAGAAACAGCCAGTTTAACTCTAGGTTTGAGGTAAAAAATGAATGCATTGGGGATGTTAAATTGCATAAAAGATATTTGCATAAAAGAAATCACGAGGAAAATGTTGTGTGTTTGTATGCGTTTTGCTCGCCTTCCAGGTGGCTGGTGCTGGACCTGCAGACGCAAGAGGTTGTGTCGGACTTAACTGATGGAAACGAGCAGCTGTCTGTCCTCAGATACTCACCAGGTCAGATCACACAGCTCAGTGTGCTCCGTACAAAAGAATATGCCATCAGCTTACAGGTTGTCTCATACCTGCCAGAATACATTGCTGTTATCTCTGTGGTGATGTAGCATGTCATTATAGCACATGCACTATATCTTAATTACAAGATGATTGTATGCCATTATTACAGTTATGCCTTACAGCTGACTTGGAAGTTTGCTTCCTCTCTGTTTGCTTGCGTTCACGGCTTTTCTCCCTGCAGATGGCAGCTTTTTGGCTGTTGGCTCCCATGACAACTTCATTTACATTTATAGTGTGACAGAGGGGGGCCGGCGCTACACACGCTTTGGAAAGTGCACGGTAAGCGAAGCATGCTAGAACAGATGTACCAGGGTCTGGGGAACTCTGCTGGGGAACTTTGCTGGGTTGTGCTAGCAGATTTATTTGGTTGTGATATGTATAATCAAGTGCACATTTCTTCGTTATATATTCGTCATCCTATTTGGAAATGTGTGTGTGTGTGCATTCTCAAGATGTAAAGGTTATGACAACAAAGAGAATATATATCAGTTTTATAACATTATGTAAAGGTAAACATGCATATAAATGTGTAGACACCATGTTCTTTTTTGTTTCAGGGACATTCCAGTTTTATCACCCATTTAGACTGGTCCAAAGATGGGAAGTATATCATGTCCAATTCTGGCGACTACGAAATCCTTTACTGTAAATGTTAACCGTACTTTTCATCTTTTGTGTGAAATTGCATTTACATTTGAGATCTGCTGTCCAGCACTTGTGCCACATGTCTCTAGAATGAATCATCACGTTTGTGTTTTAATGCAGGGGATGTGGCCGGGGGCTGCAAATTGTTGCGAAATCGTTTCGAGAGTAAGGACCGTGAATGGGCCTCTTACACATGTGTACTGGGCTTCCATGTCATGGGTAAGAGAGACATCATAAAAATAAAGTTGCCTTCACAGAATGTTGGTTGCTACTGAGTTCATTTGATCCTATTCTCCAAAACAGATTCCAGTTCAGCTGAAAAAGTGGTGCTAAATCACTGCAAAGCTACAGTTTCTGTTCAGATGCAAAAAAAATCAACATTTTGCACCGTTTTGAATCTGAAAAACACTTCAGATCAACTTTGAGTCGTGTGTGTGCGTGTGTGAGACATCTGCTGCTTCAAACTCATTTTTTCTAATGATTCATTGAACACTGAGTTACTTAAATGCCCTGGAATGTGTGCAAACCTGAAGGATCCAGAATCTTGTTTATTCATTCACATGTACTCAAATGGGATAAAGTGTAAATTTCAGAGTAACTGTTTTATGCTTCTCCTGTAATATTCTCCCTTGCAAGTAATGATGCAGCAGCTCCTCCGTAAGGGTGTTCTACACATGCAGTCTGATTTTAGGAGTTTACTGATTACTCATTTGATTGCTGTTGGAGTGACTTAGGTGAACTGTACTGAAATGGGTTGTGTGGTGTTGTGTTTAATGCAGGTGTGTGGCTGGAGGGTTCAGATGGGACAGACATCAACGCTCTGTGTCGCTCTCACAGCGAACGAGTGGTGGCAGTGGCCGATGACTTCTGCAAAGTTCACCTGTTCCAGTATCCATGCCCAAAACCAAAGGTCAGCTCAAAGCCATCAGAAATCAGAAACCATAGCATGTTTCCCTTCTGTACCATGACGCATTTCGGAGTAAAACACACCATCAGCCTCTGAGCTAGCTGAGCGCTTTTGGTTGATTGGAGAAGTGTGAGGTAGATGTGAAACAGTGACAAAATCAGGTCATTGAAACTCATTTTATTCACAAGTATTAACAGTAATTCAGTAAATGAAGAGCTCTTTTCCAAAACGCCATAAATCCATTATGATAGTTTTCAGGAAAATGACATTTTTTACCTGCGCCCACACAGTTTGTTAATATTTAATATATCCTGTTAAAATGGTTTGTTGGCTCAGTCTGAACATGTTGAACAGTGATTGGTAAATCAAACAACAATATTGTTGATTATAAATTAAAAGTTTTTTTTTTTCCAAAACGCTATAAATCCATCCATTTATTTCCTAAAAGTTGATTGTTTAAGTGCATTATGTGTGAAAATGCAACATATGACATCAGGGACGGGATAAATGAATATAAATCAAAAGTGCAAATGCATTAAATAAATTAAATAAATAGTTATTTCATAAAAAGTTATTTAGTAATACATTCAAAGTATATTATGGGTGGGGAGACGAAGCGAATACGGTATTCGGACAGTTACAAATAAGGTGTTTTTTATTAATATTTGTATTCGTGTGGTTAGGGCACTCGCCCTGCAATCAGAACGTAGTGGATCGATCCCCAAGACCGCTAGGAACTACTGATGTTCCCTGAGCACGGTACCG
>JBBMFX010004427.1:0-13309 GCA_037832545.1 Rhabdalestes septentrionalis | reverse complement strand
CCATGTCCATGCTTGGAATTACATTGGAAATGAATGCGGGTCACTTTGGACCCATGTTTTGCGTTAGAGGGGGTTACAATAGCTTGTGCAGTAAAGGGTTAAAGGTAACAACTGATTTTTATAATCATTCTGATTGCACATGAATGCATCAAATATCTTTTCTGTCTGCAAATCTTCCGGAACCGGCAGACAAAGAACAAACAGCCTAAAACATACTAGAGTCACTGAGTTGTGCTTGCTGAGAAGATAAAAATAATCAAAACATCATTCTGGTCTTCGCTCTGTGGGCCGACAGAGTGAGCTTGAGTGTGCGTCAGGCTGATGCATGATAAGCTGGATCATATCCAGACTGCAGCACTTCAAAGGCATCTCTCATTTCTCTGCTCTGATGGTGTGGAGTTAGAGAGGCAGACTGAAATCAGATAGCTCTCTCTCTCTCTGGGCTGGGGCTTTAATGGGCTGAGGGTTCGGGTTGGGTGTGATTTTATGGAGCTGGATCACACTCACAATGCCAGACGCTCCACAGGAGTGTAGATACACAAGGGCTTTGTGGAAATATTTTCTTAGTTCTGGATAATACCAATGATTTTCAATACTCCGTAAGCATAAACACATCCAAAGTTGATAGATCATCTATTAAATTGTAAAATACAAAGACATTTTTAGACGATATTCTTTTGGTCATAAGTTACGAGACCCATCTCCAGTGGTGGGCCTGGGGATTGAACCTTTGTCATATTGACCAGAAAGCAGCAGCCTTACTGGTTGAGGAAAAAAATAAAGTAAACAGAAACAGAAGGAAAAGGTGAGATATGAAAAGAAAGGGGAAACGTGCTGGGAAAGCTATGAGACAATGATAAGAGAAAAAAAATATGATGGAATACAATGTCACGTAAACACAAAAACTACAACTAAGGTCAAAAGATGAGGAATGAATGAAAATGAAAAGGTGGAAAGTGGGAGAAAGCAAAGAAAATGTAATGAAATGACAATAAGGGATCAAGAAAACAAGTAAATGCGAGTGAAGTAGTGAGAGAGGAACAGAGTATGAAGCGAAGATGGAGCACACAGAGAGACAGAATTCACATAATGACAAATGGAAGACAGAGAAAAGAATGATGAAGGAACAAACTACAATAGTTAGAGCTTAGGTAGCACATGACAACTAACCTGAAGGCAGTTTGCCTACGGATGCGCAGAGAAATGGATTAAACTGAGGTATTGAAGTGGAAGTGGTTAATGTGAGGAAATGAAACAGGAGGTCCCAAGTAAGGTTAGAAAAATACTGGGAAGGTAGACACACCTTCCAAGTGTCCTAGTGCAAGTGACTTTCCATTTTCTGAGTTGGGCGTCTATTTAGTGCTGAAACAGAAAAAGGAATAGACAGAGAAATCCTAGTATAGTGAAGCTCTTTAGCCAAAATTTCTTCTAAAACGTTGCCTACTGCTTCAGATGCATGTTGATGCCTGCTCCATGATGTTCTTCCTAGGACTGACCATTTTATCAGCTTCACTTTTCAGTTTGGTGCATGTTGTAGTTTTACAGACTGTAGTCTAGTTGTTTCTTTGTAAGATTTCTTAGCCTCCTTTACCTTGTTCATCAATAGTCAGGACCCCCATAGGACCACCAGTGAGCAGAACCATGAGGGGTATTATATCATTGGTGGTTCAGTCTTAACACAGCAGTAACCCTGTCAAGGTATTGTGTGTGTTTGTGAGAGAGAGAGAGAGAGAGAGTGTGTGTGTGCGTGTGTGTGTGTGTATGTGTGCGTGTGTGTGAGTGTGGGCTGGAGCTTTTGAACACTGTTACAGATGTAAAGATATTGATCATACTTCATCTGCTGCTGCACAGTTCATGTTAACCATCCTCTTGTCCTTCACCTGTGGTCAGTTTCAGACTACAGCACACTGTTGGCTGGATAGTTTTGTTTGGTGGACTATTCTCAGTCCAGCATTGACACTGAGGTCTTTTAAAAACTTCTGTGAGCGATACATTTCATTTAGCCCACCTTTTTTCACTCCTCAAGGACTAAAGAGAATACATAGACTGGGAAACAAGGCTTTAGACTAGTGTTGTCTAAATTTGTAACACACTTTCTAAATAAACAGAACACATTGCTTCATTTGCCAGCTCTGTGTTCTCGTTTATTGTTGCTGTTCATGGCTAGTCATGCTAGAGCAGACTGGTGTTGATGGCTACTAGCACACCTAAGTCAAATTACAATACACAAAATACATTTTTGCTGCATATATGCATATTATACATTACATTTAAACAGACAAATCTAGTGGTGAAATTAATAATACAACCCCTTTCACATTTACCACAATATGTGATGTCTGCATGTTTAGTCTGTGGACCCTTGGTTTATAATTTTTTCTCTTGTTCAAATATGTTATTTATATATATTTCAGAAGTCACTTACAAAACCAGAAGTCAATCACATTTCTTATTTCATATGTGGGAAGCTGACCATTTGTTAAATAGTTTGATTGTATATAAACTCCTATTTAAAATGACCTAATCTTCTTCACACACAGGGAATTCCGGATCCATTTTTATTTGAGTTGTCAGGGGCTGCCTGTGCATCTTACATATAAAATCTGCTACATAATAATTCCACATAATGGTTTACATATAGCACTGCAAAGATTTTCACAAATATCTCATTATTCACTACCGTAAATTCCAGACTATAAGCTAATTTTAACCCTGTGGCTAAAAATATGGTGCGGCTAATGCATGTTTTTTTTTTCATGATGTTAAAACATTTTGCCTCGTAACCAGACCCGGTGCCAGACATGGATTTGCGGACGGACCTTTGGGGAGGCACACATTTTATAGGCTCGTTTCAGGTTGAAATATTTTGTGCGCATCTGTGACGAGGGTTTAGCCTCAAACTCCCAGACCAATCCCGGATGGCCCAGTCCAAAGGCCCAAGACAAAGATAAGGAAGATGAAGATGCCGATTTTAAGACTTTTCCTGGTAGGCTGTACTAAATATACTGTGTATATTTTGACCGGTCGCTGTTGTTCGTGCACTGTTCAGTAAAAAATGTGTGTGTTACTGATACGTACATATACTTAAAAGGAGCCATGTTACAGACACTGTTTGAAAAATAAAACCATGTGCAATATGTATTTGTTTAGGTTTATTGTTTTATGTTACCATAAAAAAAAATTCTGTGTAGATATCTCATATTACAACTTGAGACACATGCGTCTTATAATCCGGTGCGGCTTGCACAAGTACAAAATTTATTTTCCTTCTAAAATTAGAGCATGGAGCTTTTAATCCGGTGTGCTCTGTAGTCCGGAATTCATGGTACATATATGTAACCTTTACTTGTGGAGGATAAAGAGTAAATGAGACAGTGGTATTTGCTTTGTAGACATCCTGACTCCTGGCCCAATCAGTATCACTGTAAAGAAATTCTACATATCTCTACAATTAACCATTTCATGATTACATCATACAGAAAATCCTCTTCAATATTCCAAAGAATTTGTTACAGAGCATTATTATTATTAATTTATTATTATTATTATTATTATTATTATTATTATTATTATTATTATTATTATTATTATTATCAACAGAGGTTGACTAATTTTCCCTAAATGAATGTAAGCTTTGTCCTACAATGTATTGGTTTCTAACTAGGTGGAACACCTCTTAATAACATTAAACCATGTCGAATTGTCACACATTTGAGACTGCTGAAAAGCTGATTTGGAGTAGGAAGAGAAAAGTTATGATTTATGAGAGTTTCTGTGTGTGTTCTGCTTGGAGGTGATTCTTTGCTAAACTGGAGCTGGCGAGATGCTTCCTTGCTCTGCCAGACAAATGCTGCTGTCAATCATTCTATCAGGTCATGTGATTTAATATGATCCTGTTATTGTAGAAAGAAAAATGCAGCCAAACACTGGCCTTAGCAAAAAGAAGTCTTGGAAATAGAAGGTCATGCGGAGGTGGTGAGTACTTCTCCCTCTTCTTTTCCCCATTTTGGTTTAACTTAGGAAGAAACCCATGTTTCTCCGTCGACCTTTAATTACTGATAATTGACCAAATAGAAATGCTTTATAAAAATTCTAAAAAACTACTTCATAAATTAATTTATTTGTAAACACATCAAAACAGGTCAGTCTCGACTTGTGCTTGCTCTTAATGAACAGTAAAATGTATAATCATGTAACTGTTCAGTAATAACACTACTATTTGGTCTGTATCATGTGGACCTGTGTCTGAGAAAAATGAGAAAGTTTCTGCAAATTAGAGAGGTCCCCGCTGCCCCTGCACATAGCACAGTCCCTGACCCCTAAATACGGTCTTCAGCGGCTAGCGAGAAAAACCACACTGAGGCTTTCCCAAGAGACAACAACTACCCTACTCATCTCGGCACAGGTTGGTTGGAGCCTCAGAGGACCAGTGTGCTTTCAACATGTGCTTATGCAATCTTGGCTGGACTCACTTATCGGCTCTGGCAGGTTTTCTCGTTGTCCATGTTGTCCACTGTCAATAGCCTTTGATCCTAGGCCCAGTTAAAGAGTATTATTCCCTGTCCATGTCTTCTTCAGCTGTGCGCAGAGCAAACTACATCTCTAGCTGCTGCCTGTGTTTGTTTAGCTGCAGAGGCCAAACGCTTTTACCATACTGGGAGAGATACCCACACTGTATCCTTGTTAGCTGTCAACACTGACCACAAGTAATGACCTTTACAACTAAGTTGCCTGATTCCCTTTCCAATTTAGTCTCAATTATGTCTTATTCAAACAAAGGTCTGTAAACATTCCTCAATGGCAATCAAAAAAGATAAACTCTTTCCACATTCAGAGTTGGGAGGCCCATTTTTGGCAGTCGCTCAGCTCTGGTACAGCTTACACAGCACTTGATTGTTAATTATCCACTAATTTAATGAGCATGAAGTAACACTATCCAAATTCTTCCCTCATTAGCTGTGGGCTTTGGTAAAAGGAATGCATGTAGGATTGCTGTTCATTAAGCCTTAAATTTGACCTCCTTTAAATCTCATATAATTCTCCTTTAAATCTCTCTCATTGAATCATAAGTCCAAAATGTCTCAATTAAATAATCTTAAAAAATGTGTTCAGTATTGTCAGATGTATTAAACGTTTAATCAGCACCACTTTGTACATGAAATCACTAAGGTATCTACAAAAAGTGCGAAGAAAGAAGACAGAAAACAACTGGGATAAACAATTCAGTAATTGAGGTTCAAATGTGTTTCTATGCAGAAATGTCCAACATGGTATATCATGTGATTTACAGATAAATTATGTGCAATTAAAAATTTTATCTAATGTTAAAAAATCTGTCTACAAATCATAGTTTTTAATTTTTAATTTATCAAACATGTAAAATTCCATCTGCTGCCAGTTACTTGGTACACTATTTAGCAGTAATTATTTTGTTAAAGATTTAGCCTTAAATATATATTTTTAATACTTTAATGAGGGATACATGAAATGCATTAATGGGAATCCATTATTGATGGAATCCTTAGTCTGCGTTTGTGCCATGTGTTAAATCCAGGATTGGAATTTTTTTTTCCCCAAATCCTACTCTGCGGGTGAGCTGCAGTAATGTTTTCCCTCACATATGATTGTTAATTAATATTAAGTAGTTTAATGACATTTCAGTTACACTGCAATGCGAACTTTTACCCCGACTACAGTAGTTCATATCCTTCAGCAGATTTCCTGACCCCCTGCAGCTCTACAGCGCCCCCGTGCAGCTGGGGCTGCATCAACAACACTGCTAGTTATAAAATTAGCTGAAATGTAAATGTATTCTTACCCATATTTTCAATTCAGACAAATTAAAATGACAAAGTACATTAGACATAAAGTATTTTAAGGTGTTTGATATTAATTATCCTTAAAAAAATTCAGATATTAGTTTACCCTACTTTAGGATGAGCATAATGTGAACGTCAGGATAGAATAGGAAAGGAAGCCATGGTAAGCCATGATAAGCCATGATAGAGTTTACATTTGTTTAAGTACAAGACAAATTTGCTTTCAGAGTTAACAAAATACCTTGATTTAAATCATAATTGTAATACATGTCAGATGATAAATTATTGCCTTGCCTATTTTACTGCTGGCAACGGTAATACACACTGTAAAGTCTTTAAAGATTTTCGAATTTGGTTCAAAACTATATCTTGTTACAAGTGCATCTGCATTTGTATACAAATTATCATGTCTGAAAAAACGCCCAGTGAAATAGCATCCCTTCATTCTTGCTCTTCTTGAGGATAATTCCCTCTTGCTAGGCCCATCACACCAGGAAGCTATTTTAACTGAATGAGATACCACTCCTTCATGCAGATGTGGGAAACACCACAGGGTGTTAAGAGAAGTGGGGTTGGTGAGGGGGGTCAAGGAGGGGGTTAGGAGGGTGAGGGGTTGGGGTGGAGGAGTTTGGTGTGTGTGGGGGGGTGGGTAGAGCTGATTTCACCCTTTTCTTTGGGCCAATGAGGTATGGTCATCACAGCTGGCCAATGTGGGCCCACGCTTGTCTGCCAAGCTCATATAAGAAGGGGTCGGATGGCAGCAGCTTTTACATGTCACTCTGAAGCTACCAGCTTCAACAAAGACTTTTAACATCAGTCTGAAGGTACCACCTTCAACGACCCTAGAGATATTGAGAAGACTACACTTTTCTGCAAGAAGTTACTAGCAAGCTTTACTTTTCTGTAAGAGATTACAAGTGAGCTAATCGTCTCTCCAAGAGTTTTCCATCTTATTCTCTTCCGGTCCAAGAATGGATGTTTTTTGTCCAAGCCAAGCTTTCTGTGCCTCTTCTCCTGAGGCACTGGAGTTTGGTGCCTCGGGTGAACTAGCCGGATCTGAGGAGGATGAGCACATTCGTGCCCCTGGAGGCCTCCACCAGCCTGGCCATTGCCTCCAATGGGCCTGCAAAGCCTGCAAGCGCAAAGCCAGCAGTGTGGACCGGCGCAGAGCAGCCACCATGCGGGAGAGGCGCAGGCTGAAGAAGGTGAACCATGCCTTCGAGGCACTCAGAAGATGCACCTCAGCCAACCCGAGCCAGCGGCTGCCTAAGGTTGAAATCCTGAGGAACGCCATCCAGTATATTGAGAGCCTGCAAGAGTTGCTGAGGGAACAAGTAGAGGAATTCTACAGCTTGCCCACAGAAAGCAGCTCTGAACCAGCAAGTCCATCATCCATCTGCTCCGATAGCATGGTAAACATTAAAAAACTATCCGTATCTTTTTTGACCTGGCAGCACAGTGAATATGAATGGTCGTGCATTTTCAGCTTTCATCTATAGCTTTCAGTACATGATTGCCCAGTTCAATTGGAGAGATGTTTTACTTCATACCTCACATATTGTGCATGTACAAATAAAAATTAAGTGGTTGGAAATTCAGAGCTAAGACTTGCATTGAAGTTGCTGAAAGTGTTTTTTAGAAGGGTCCAAGCAAATGCAACATTTCAAAATCAAAGTAAAGAATCAAAGTCAACGTACGAATTGCAGTATAGTTAAAAAGGCTATGTGCTCATTAATTACTGGAGCTAAATACAATGCTGTTACTCTATGGCTAAATAATAGTAGTACGTTGACTGGACACGAGGTGTGATCAGGAAGATGTTTTACATCAAATGGCTTCAAAATTGTCTAGTTGGCTTACTACTAATACACACGGAATAGGTTAATGCTTTCCCTACTGTAAACTGTAATGGAACCATAGGTGATGCAGCAAAGAAATCTGTGCAGGGCAGTGGCTTTGGATGTTGAAATAATTGCTCTAGTCTGCACCTATGATTTATGACTCCTGCAATATTGCATTTATATTGGCCCAAGTTCTACTCTTATATAGGATACACTCATATACAATTGGTTGGAACAAAGATTGAGGGTAATCCTATTTGAATGTGTTAAATTCTGAACAAGCAGTACATTTACAGTACCAACAAAGAGGTTAACATTTCCCTTTTTCCAACTGATCAGATCATTCGTATAAGATAACTACTGAATGGATAATCACAGATTTGGAAGTTTGCATTTGGAACTATTCACTGCAAAATTGATGCATTCAGTGTGTGCATAATTTCTATATGGAAAAAAAATCATACCAACAAAGATTTCAGTTTCGTTTCATATTAGTGAGGCTTATATTTTATTGATTCTAATTAGGCTAAAATTGAATCAAATAAATTCAGATTATTTTAAGCAGTGTGGCAAATGTAACGTTCAGATGTGCACTGTATGTCTGTGTCTTTACATCCTATCTACTGCTTTCTCAGAGTCTGACCTCTCTCTCTCTCACCTCTCTCTCTGTCTGTCTGTGCAAGTGAATGACTGTCTCAACCTCTGCATGTCTATAATAAATTGCTGCCCACATCTGTCTCCTCTTATACGCCAACATATTAGCTTACTGCTTCTTGTCTTGTCTCTCAAGGCTTAGGTGGATTTTATTAGCGTGACGTCCAAATTGTCTTTATTCTTCCATTGCTTCTTTATGGAGGCTGGGAAACAATCCAAAGGAAGGAAGAAAGTGAATCGCACTGATGAAGGCCCATTGGAATGTATCGGGTGGCTTCTTAACCTTAGCCTCATTAATGTTTGTGATTAATGTATTCTGTAGTTGCTGGTTGTGTACCCATGTTTGTATAGACCTGCATAGATTCTTTAAAGTTTTAAAATGTCTTGCACACTGAAACACCCTGTTTACAGAAACACTTCTTTAAAGAACTGTTGATTAAACTGCTCTTTAGATAACCAATTGTGTTTCTGTGGTGTGGTGGCATTCTATGGCTCATCTTATTGGAAGTGCATGCGTTAGTTATATAGTTATATAGTAGTTATGTTTTATTTTCTGAAAAAAGTAAATAAAAAATATTCCAATCCAAACAACAGTCCCGCACTGGAGCAGTTTAACTTAACATCCGTTCAGTTTTCCATTATACTAAAACATGATTTTTGCCTAATCTGGGTCATTTAGCCGTTTATTTGGCTCAATCACTTCCCAAGATGTTGCCTCTGAGGACATTGGTGATTTAAGATGTTTTTAGATGGTAGGCTTTTCCCATTCAGGTCTTTATGGCCTAAGAAAGCCTGAGCTAATCCAGACTGGGCAGGCGGGCAGGGAAGCCTAAACGGAGTTGCATTCCTCTCTGAGCTCACTGCCTGAGCTCTGTTCCTGCCAGGATTTTCTGCACATTTACTCTAGCCAGAGTGTCGTCTTGCACGGGCTGGTGTGCTTTTCACTGACTCGATTGATTCGGCACGCCTGGAGCCTAGCGTAGCGTGGGAGATCCTCAACAGGGTATAAGGGGGCAAGGAGGGTGAGGCATGCAATAAATAAACAGGAATCCTACAATTGAGGAACATGAAAACCTCGTTATTGTCTCTACATGGAAAAACAGGATCCCACTTGACCAAATGTATAAATCCTATGAATTTGTTTCCAAATAAACCCTTCTAAATTATAAGGCCCTCAATAAGTAGGATGCTTCTTGGCTGGCACCATGTGAGCATCTTGTTAATGCCTGCCGGAAGCCTGTATCCTATGCAGTTTCTCATGAAGCTGCTTTAGAGTTTATGATGTGTCAGGACAAAGGTCTATTTTTTCTTACTGTACCATTCCATATAAATTATTTCAAATGCAGAGTGATCGTTTAAGCACATGGCTTAAATGTTTTGGGGTTTTTTGCTATCTTTACAGACAGACTGCAGCAGCCCTATCTGGTCACAGATGAATTTAAACCGCAGTTCGTACAGCTATGATATGCAGAGTGGTAAGTTTTGTTTATTCAGCAACAGTACTTACCGTCTAAAGGTGTTGTTTTATCTGATTTGACTCAAGACTCCATTTTCCATTTTCAATATTTCATCTTTATATTGGAGCAAATGAAATAACTTTTGTTTCTGCACTTTAATTGTCATTTTTCAATTGGTGCAGTGGACAGGACTGTTGGGGCATCCAGTCTGCAGTGCTTGTCCAGTATTGTGGACAGGCTGTCCTCAGTGGATGCTGGGATCGCCATTGGAATGAGGAACATGGAGGCAGTTTCACCAACACACAGTGACACCCAGTCCAGCACTCCAGACAGTCCAGGCAACAGACCAGTCTACCACATCCTTTGAGAGAGAGAGAGAGGGAGAAAGAAAGAGATACTCCACGAAATGCTACCAATCACCGCTGTAATATAAAATGTTGACTTTTATATAAACTTTTTACATAGCCATTGCTGTCGAGTAATCTACATAAAAACTTTTATGTAGAAGATACATTCCTGTTGACTTACTTCAACCTTATGTTGTCATTATCTCTTGCTTGCACAGTAGTATTTTCAGTAAGATTCAGTTTGTTCTGTGTTGTCTGTAAGGTGTCTAAAACTCCACCATCTTTGTGTTGTAAATAAGTTCTGTACATATTGTATGTATTTTAAATTACCATTACTGTATTCAGTTAACGTCACTGTACCATATTTAAATTGTTTCCTTCTTTTTTGTGTGTCTCATCTGTACGTTTTTGAAAAATATTTAATAAATCACTTTAAACAAATGATGAAAATACCTGTTTCTAAAAAAATTTTAATCAGCAAAACTTTAAAACATTGGTCTGCAGCCATTTGTAATTATTGAGTGTGTGTATCTGTGTGCGTGTGTGTGTATATGTGTGTGTGTTTGTATTTTTATCTTTCTGAGATACAAACACAAACATAACAATGGGGAAATCTGTGGAACAGAACAGCTTGTCTGTTGATACTGAGATTGAGGCTAGGGTTAGGTTTACGTGCAGTTTAACTGAGATAAAGTATTACCCAAGTCAATAGACTGTCCTTACAAATATAGTAATACAATATTTCTGTTGTGTGTATGCATGTATGTGTGTGTGTGTGTTGCAGATGATGGAGATGTTGATAAAAAAGAGGAGGAAATGAAGTGTGTGAAGCAGTATATTGTAACAAATGCTACACATCTTTCATGTCGTCATGAACAAATGGCATCGTGCTGACACTTCAAAGTGCCAAGTGCTCAAGTGCTGTGTGTGTGTGTGTGTGTGTGTGTGTGTGTGTGTGTGTGTGTGTGTGTGAGAGAGTGAGCATGTGTGTGTCTGTGTCTGTGTGTCTGTGTGTGTTTTGCTGGTGAGAAGAGGATGTTGATATGTGATTATGTCTTCCCATTTTGTTAGATCTCAGTGGCACAGCAGGAATATCTACTGTTATTCCTATTTGCTACTGTGTTGTAACACAGTGTTTCACCATTTCTGCAGTTAAGTATTGCCACATTGGCTTCTGCATTATTTTCTTTTTCTTCCCAAAAGAGAAGCACTTTCCTTTTACAACAATCTCTATGATGGTATTTTTTTATCCTGTTTATATTAATTGTGAGATTTATAATCTTATAATCTAAGTTTATAATCTTTTCCTTTTTCTTACATGATAGAACAGTGTGATTGAAATGACAGCTGTTGTTCATGAACCATTGAGATGACATCAGAACAGCCTGGGATTTATTAGTCAATACCTGCATTCTAAAAGATCCTAGACGGCTACATTTCTAGATTGCTATGTCTTTGTAGAATGGCTCCAAATAGAAGGATCTTTTCAATACATCTGGGAAATGGAGCCTATTCTGAAAAGTCCTGAGGATTCTACTGGAGTAGTCATCATCAGAATCACAATCCAAAACTTTATTTACTGCCTATGTTACCCATGATTATACAGTAAAACATAAAGCACATAACTTATTTAGTTTTGTACATATATTACATTTACATTTACAGCATTTGGCAGATGCTCTTATTCAGAGTGGCATATGTAGGTGCTTCGTAGTTCACAAGAAAACATAATTCACAAAACCTATTCTTAAAATTAAGAGCACATAGTAGACCTCACACAGATCTCACACACAGAAGACTTTATTTATTTATTTATTTATTAGGTATTAATTAATTTTTTTATAGGAATATATAGTTCGTGTAGAATACTCTTAACAAGAGCTTAATAAGGAGGGTGGACTTCAGTCATTGTTTAAACAGAGCGAGGATCTCAGCAGTTCTGATGATCTGGAGAAGTTTGTTTCACCATTTCGGTGCCCAGAGTCGAGACAAGTCTTGATGCATGTCTTCAACCTTTGAGGAGGGAGTGATCAATTTTGGGCTATTCGTGATACGCTTAGAGGGAGAGCTGTGACCTGTGATCTGATCAATACACACACGTAAGATGGAGCTGGGCCATTTTTGGCTCTGTAGGTGAGGGTAAGAGATTTAAATTTTAAGTGAGGAGCCACACGAAGCCAGAAAAGCATTTGTAGTAATGGAAATGTGCATTCGAATTTTTGTGTATTGAAGACCAGATATGCTGCTGCATATTGGAGAATCTGTACTGCTGTGCATAGGCAAAAGACCATAACAAAAATGTATTACCATTTTTGGGAAAATGGACATCAGTTTTATCATGTGGCAAAATATCTTGAGTCAATGTCGTTGTTTTTTGGTAAAAACAAGATGTTGTTTTAGCCGTAACTTCCAAAAAACGAGGGAAAACCAAGGCAGAATACCTTAGAGCGCTGCACTCTACAACACTGCAATTATATTACAATCAAGTTAAGGCAGTCTGGCTTTGTTTTGCCAAGCATAAAATAAAGATGCTGTTTGCCACGCTGCAGTTACGGTGTTATTTCTATGTACTGTATGTAACGGGAACTCCAATATGGTAAAAAGAAAATTATTGCAGTGGCTAGGATAGTGGTAGCCTAGCTAGCGATGCAAACTCGGGCTAACCCAAGTTTATATATATATATATTTGTAAAAATAACCTTTATATATGTTTGTGTGTGTATACATGTATATATGTAAACTAATAATACTGTAAGATATATATATTTATACCTCTTAAAGTGTTATTTAATTTACAATAATCCAGTACTGTTGTTGCCTTAAAATTCTCATTACATTTTATTTTATAATATTCTAGTTATGTAATATTCAGCCTTACTAGACATTTAACTAAATGTTGTTTTAAAGCTATAATTCTTATCATAGTAATGTTTGTATAGAGTGATAAATGCCAAAATGTTCAATAAATTATAAGTTAAGGTATTTTGCCTTTGTATGACCCATTATTGTTTTCCAGGAAATGCAAAAGCAGAATACAGTAACTACCGAATAAGCATCAAACATCAAGTTTGAATAAAAAAAAAATGTATTTAGATAAATGTATTCATTATGACAACTACTTGGTAAATTTTCAGTTTCCTCCCTAACATACAGTTGGCTGGACAACAAAAACACTTTAAAGTCATTTTTCT
>JBBMFX010004397.1:0-13310 GCA_037832545.1 Rhabdalestes septentrionalis | reverse complement strand
CTGAGTGTGTTAGGAGGAGGATGCTGAGGAGAGACTGAGTGTGTTAGGAGGAAGATGTTGAGGAGAGACTGAGTGTGTTAGGAGGAAGATGTTGAGGAGAGACTCTGAGTGTGTTGGGAGGAGGATGCTGAGGAGAGACTGAGTGTGTTGATAGGAGGATGCTGAGGAGAGAGCTGAAGCTTCAGAAAAGACAAGAAAATGGAGACAGTGGATCTGCTGTGGAGACCCCTAATTAGGAGCAGCCCAGTGTAGAAAAAGAAGAAGACTTACTGTGACAGAACTTCTCACTGAAATGTTAACAGTGATTTGAAGTGAAATGGTTTATACCAGAGAAATTTACTGACTCAGCACAAGAGAAGCAGCATAACCTATAAAAAAGTTATAAAGTATACAAAAATAGTATATATAAAAATTTACATTATATTAAAAAAATCTATAAAGTATTGGGACACCTGACCATTCCACCTACAGAGTTTTTAATGACATTGTATTCAAATCCATACACTTTAATATGGAGTGCGTCCCCCTTAGCAGCTAAAACAGTTTGCACTCTCCTTGTGGGACTTTCCACGAGATTTTGGAGTTTCTGGGGGAATTTGAGCTCATTCGTTCTGTAGCGTTTATGAGGTCAGACACTGATGCTGGATGAGAAGTTGTGGCTCCCAATCTCTGTTCCAGTTCATCCCATAGATGATGGATGGGGTTGATGTCAGGACTCTGTGTGGTCCAGTCAATTTCTTCCACTCTGAACTTCTCCAGCACGTCTTTATGGAGTTTGCTTTGTGCACTGGGACACAGTCATGCTGGGATAGAAAAGGTTCTTCCGCAAACAGTGTCCACAGAGTTGGAGGCATGGTGTTGTTTAAAACATCTTGTTATGCTGAGGCATTAATAATGTCCTTCACTGGAAGTAAGGAACCCAAACCCTGAAAAACAGGTGTGTCCCAATACTTTTGTCCACATATTAGTTGACACCTAGTTGGACAACATTACAGCTGAGCCATGTTTAACAGCATTGATCTTTCAGTAGGATGTTAGTTGACGTCTGAGGTGTTAGCACCGTCTCTCTGGGGCCGTGGTGAGTGCTCACAGTAGCTGGGAGGGTCTTGTGAATGGGGACTCGGCCTGTTGTCAGCACCTCAGCTCAGGTTGCTCAGAAGCGTAATGTAATCATGTGCTTTGCTGTTCTCTAAGACTGGGTGTTGAGTTCCCCGTGTTGGAAACAGGAGCGGCTCGGGGATACGAACAAAAACCCAAGGCTGTGGTTGCTCTGCACCACGGGCTACCTGCTGTAAAGACAGTCGGAGTAAAGTAAAGCCTCCAAGCTAAAACTGGACTAGAAACCAAAAACTTGTCCAAAGTCAGACCTTAGGCCAGTTTCCCAGTTCAAAAGTAGACTCAAAACGCATCTCTTTAATCTGGCATACATGTAACTCATCCCATAACCTCATACTCCCATACTGGCCTGCTGTGTTCCACTACACTAATTACTTTCTATTTGTTCTTTATCTTTCTACCCATCCCGACCTATCTGAGATTGTGCCAGCTCCAGCAAGCTAAGGCCAACCCTGCAAGGTCCCTGAGGCATCCAGAGAAGGACCAGCTCTTACTCTTTCTTTCTGTCTTTTCTTCCTCTCTGGGTCGACCTGAGGACGACGGGTTCCCCTTTTGAGTCTTGGTTCCTCCCGAGGTTTCTTCCTCCATTTGAGGGAGTTTTTCCTCGCCTCTGTCGCCTTCGGCTTCCTCACTAGGGGCTCGGACCAGGACTCTGTAAAGCTGCTTTGTGACAACTTGGTTGTAAAAAGCGCTATAGAAATCAAACTGAATTGAATTGAATTACATAAACCCCCTCTGATGTTTCACCTGGTCAATTCATCAATTGGTCAATTCATCAATTTTATGTCAAAACTCTCCATACTCATGTAATGCTTAGTACTAAAATAAAGGTTTACCACTTTACAGTTAGACAACACTTATAAAGTGTCTATACATAATTCATAACCAGGTTTTTGGTTTGGTTATAGACAGATTAAAAAAAAAAAACCTTATTAAGCACTTATAAACATGTTATAGCAATTGACATGTGTCAAGTTTTTCGGTTAATTATGTAGGAGGCAGTTAATAAATCATTAATCAGAAGTTATAAACAGTTATAACGGTTGTCATACATTGATGCAGGTTCACTATTTGGCAGATCTCAGGTCTTTCTCAGGCAGAACGTTCATCAGGTCTATTTTAACATGCTGTTACCATTAAACCACCAGATTTTGACAAAAAGTGAGTCGCCAGCACTGTAAAATTACTGCTATAATGTGTTTGTAACTGCTTATTAATGATTTATTAACAGTCTACAACCTAATGAACGAAAACACAGTGATGTGGTACCGAGAAAATATAGTAATCGGATATAAATCTGATTACTTGAACCTCTTCAGCAGGAGGACTGAGACGTTTGAGACACAGGCTGTATAATTGCAATGAAAGCACATCTGTCTCCCAAGACTCATTCAGCAGCCGAAACCTCTTCCAATATTGTGACAGAGCCTCCCCCCGGTGTGCTGGCAATGGAAGACAAAGCTTCTCGGACTGCCAACACTAACTACAGGAGTTACTGATCCGTCTTCATCTCCTGATGTCAGTTTCTCCTCTGAGTTCAATTTCAGTCACTTCGGATGAGCCACTTGGTTAAAAAAATCGTCTGTTTGGTTTACCCTCACCTCGTCTTATCGTTTTCATCGAACTCCCTGCAGTGTTTCGGGTATTGACCTGCTTCACGGCTGAGATAAGACATGAGGCTAATAATTATTTACAGCCGTCCTCTTTTAACTCTGACTGCGGGTCTACAGGAATTATTGGTGTTGTGCACAAATGTGCTCTTATTTTGAATAGAACAGAAAAAATGATTGGTTACTGAATATGGGCCGATTTGCATGTTATTCACCATATAATTTTCAGATTTGATTCTGGTTCAGATGCATTTGACCACCAAGTGTGAATCCATAAGTTTGAGGGTTGCAGTCCAGATAACAGTCACACGAAAAATCAAGTGTAAACAAAGTCTTAAAATGGCCGTAATGAAATCTCGACTAACGTTATTTATAGACTTTGGAACTCAATTGACACCAAAACCGGTTCTGTAAATACATCACTGGAACCCTATCCAGCCCTTTAGGATGTAGGATGACCTACTGTGGACAAACTATTGAACACTGGTTTTGACAACAGGGTCTGTTTTTCCAAACCAACGTAGGAGTAAAAGTGCTGGCCTAGAATCAGTGTTTGTGACAATGATCATCATGAATCTAGTCACTTTTGGACTCCATACATCCACACATTCTTCACCCACATGTCTGTAGAGGATATTAGTCTATTTGTTCATTTGAAAACCTGATGGAGGTTTTGGCATTGTGGGGACTTTTATTTTAAAAAATTGCCACAAAAGAGCTAATTTTGCACGTCAGAATGCGTGTTTGTGCAGCGAGACGTCGTCTAGAGTCAGTGTGTTGTTCTGGTGGAGCCTCATTAGCATGCTGGTGGAACTTAAACACGTCGAATGCCAGATGTCCTGAAAGCATTATTTGCCTGTGGCTACATATCGGAATCTTTAATTGAGTCCCTTTTGGATTTAAGTGTCCTCCTCATTGCTCAGACTGAACCAAACACGGCTGTACGTCATAAATATGATGTTTAGGGTTGCCAGAGTTCATGTTTAGTTTCTTTTTTCAGTTCTCTACTGTTTCTGTGTGGCTGGTGTCCTGCAGGTGTGGAATGTGAAGTTGGAACAGGAGGTGGAGAAGAATAAGATTCTCTCGGAGGCTCTGCAGTCTTTAGCGACTGAGCGGCAGCAGCTCAAGAGGGCGCTCTCGAGCGGCAGGAAGTCTCCGACCCCCAGCTCGCTCACTGAGGATGAGTTCTACGACGCTCTCGCTGGTGAGTGACCTCCAGCGCTGAAGACCCTCCGCCCTGAGCCACAATCAGACGACTGACTCTCAAACACTGTCTTCATAGTAACTCTTTAAAGGGCCCATATCAGAAAACAGAAAGCTATTGATCCTGGAAGAAGTCGCTTATGTTACAACAGCACAAACACACAAACAGAGAGACACAGAAAGATAAATAATGTACAACATAAAGTCTAAATAAAACATCTCTGCAGAGAAACACTGGGTATAAATACTGTAGATAAATAACTTACAGTTGAGTGAATAGCTAGTGTTGAGGAATCTATTATTACTGTAATAGAGATCAGTAGTAGGTCAGTAAAATTGACATTAGTTGACATTTGACATGATAAAACATAATAATAAGAAGATATTACACAGAATTACATTATTACATTTAGCATCCAATGAAAAAGCTCCACATCATATTGCTCAGGACAAGATTATTGCACATAGTAATATGATTTTTCACATAATGATAATGATCTAGAAATTCCACAAAAGTTGCATCAGGATATTGGACAGATTATTGTGTGGATGTGTGACAGGTGAAAATGAAACAAACGATAAAGCATTTTTCTCATTTTTTTTAATATATGCACTTACAGTACAGATTTAAAGGTAATTTGTTTTAGGTATTTTATTTTATTTTTGGTACAGTAACAATGCAAGTCTTAAAAGGGAAGTAACATTTCATTATCAGGGGTGAGGAGAGGTTGGTTATTGCATTTTTGGTACATAAAACGCATAAACATGTCATGGGTGAGAACATGAAATGCAGTAAAATATAGAGGCCCTTTAAATTGATCTATTATTCAGTAACTTTGCTGAATATGTTATACATAGTTGTGTGGGTAGCAGTGATTAGTGCCATCACTTCACAGCCAGAGGGTCCTGGGTTCGATTCCCAGCTTCAGTGGCCAAGGCTCCTTTCTGCAGGTTCTGCCGGCATCTCTGGTTTCCTCCCACAGTACCGAGACATGCGGGTCAGGTGAACTGGTGAAGCAGAATGACCCCTAATTGTTGCTCTTGTAGTTTGAGGTGTTAAAACAAGTCCTGATTTAATATACTGGAATGCTTTTGTAAATACTGTTGTAAAAACCTCAAATAAAAATGTGTCATAAGATTGTTTACCGTCTGCTGGTGGTCTTACATGTGCATTCGCGTAATAACAATGTTGATGGAAAACCAAATACAATATATAATTGCTATTCTATTAAAAGCCATCATGGAAAACCCATAACATTTTTTTCATAACGGCCATACATGGAAAGTAAACTGCGAAAATTGTAATATTAATTCACTGATTTTGTGATGTCACAAATCATTTATGTCTGTCCATCTATTCAGTCTAGTTGAGTTTAGCCCTGCCCATTTAAGTCATAAGGAGTGTTTCAGCATGAAAAAGGCACTATATAGAGCAGCCAATCAGAACAGAGGTCATTTACATAGATCAGTCTTAAGGGCACAGTAACAAAAACAGCCTGTTTAATTCTGATGGATGTGAAAAGATGAATTATGACTGATCTGAGTGCGTAAAGCTTACAAGTGAACCCTATGAAAATAAAAATACATAGCAAGAAAAACATAGTTGGCCCTTAATGTTCCATTTCACATCATTTAAAAACACTTGCAGCCCATTACATTTCATGGTGAATGGCCAAATAGAAATGATTACCAAAGTTTTGGAAAATCAAATTACACTAATGTACTTTAAAATTCTGTTTTTCTTTGAAGCTTTGAAGATGTTTAAGCCTTTTTGTTCCAAAATGTGAATGGAACACTTGGTGGTGTGAAATGTTTACAGATTGTTGTGGAGTTTTTGGGAGATGAGGAAAAGTTGGAGATATGTGAGGACCTCTGGAGAAATGGTAGTGGGGTGGAGAGAGAGAGGAATTATTTGGGTGATTTCGTCAACATCAATAAACTCAACCCAGCTGTGGAACACACCCCTCGTCTGTTTTAGAATTCTCTTTGTCTTCCCATGCCTGTACTAAAAATGCATAGACTGCCAAGTAGCACTTTTGAAAAAAAAGTTATTTGAAGACAGTAGAACCAGTTTTATTCCTCTAAAGGTCATTTTAATGAATCAGAATCAGAAAATTATAGATCCCGGAGAAAACTACTTATAGCACACAGACACACAGACAAGAACAATATAAAATATAAAGTCTAAATAAATCCAAAATAATAATAATAAAGAAAACTACACTATGCTATTTACACAAATGCTGGGTATAAATACTACAGATAAATTATTTACAGTGAAGTGAATTATTCGTAACACTTATAGTGGTGAGGGGTCTGTAACTGGTGGAATAGAGATCAGAAGTAGATCGGTAATATTGATGTTAGTAATTGTATTTACAGTGGTTAGACTACTGCACTTTATAATAAGATTTTGCCCATAATGAAATGAGAAGACTTCACCTGATACGGTACAAGTTCTCATTTGGAATCAGTATGTTAGAGAGAGGAGAGCTTTAGGAGAACATCCACACAATGTAAAGGAAGAACTTCAGTGGGAAAAGAACGGCTGCATCAGTGGATCTCAGCCCTGCTTCTGGAGATCTTCCTTCCTGCAGATTTTTCATTCCAACCATAACTGACTCCTGTTCATCCAAATAATCATTCTTGATGAGCTGGATCAGGAGTGTGAGCTGAGGTTTGGAGGTGAATCCTGAAGGAAAAGTAGATCTCAAGGTGGAGGGTTGGTGAAATAAATAATGTTGAGGTTCTTTAACTACATATGTATGTACTGTTTATATCGTCTTCTATTGTTCAGCGTCCTTGAGCTTGGGAAAGGCAATTAAACTTATTATTATTATTATTATTATTAATAATTAAGAAGTTCCTCATAGTTACTGATCTTATCCACACATTTTTCTTTGGGCGAACCAAAACTGGTCCTTCTATGGCATCACTCACTTCATGAGATGTGTTTTACAGAGTGTACTATTGTAATTAATCAATTAAAGTAGATGTTTTATTTATTATATACAGCAATAGGCCACGAGGACGTGTGATTCGCTGTGTATTTTTTGTTTGTCTGTTTGTTTTTTTATATGTTGTGTTACTTGGGTATGGGTTTGATGTGTGTGTGTGCGGGGGGGGGGGGATCAGCTTCACTAAATATTTTGACACTGCAGTTGTTGAAAATAAAGTTCTTGGGGGGGAGTGACTGGCGTTATGAACAAACAAACGAATGAATAAATAACTAAATGAATGAATGATTAATTGAATGAATGAATGAATCAAAAATTAAATGAATTAATGAGTGAATAATATATTAAATAGATGAATGAGTGATTGAATAAACAAAACTATTATCTGTATTAATCACAGTTTAATAAGAAACCATTCTTCCAAAAAAGAATTGATGAAGAGATTTCCAAAGAAAAGCAAAATCAGGCAAAAATGATTTGAAAACGGACTGTTTTAGTCACTTATTTTCTTCGTATGAAAATGTGAATATTACATCAGAGGCAAAATTTACAGACTTCAGGTCCAGAAAAGTGATGAAATTGGCCCTTTAGTATCAGAGTCACAATATGTAGAAGTACATTTGCAGTACTGATATGTTTGTAGATCACAAGTTTGTTCACGTAGGGTTAATACATTAAATAAGTTAAATTAAATATTAAATTAAATAATGCAGCCACAGCGTGGGCCAAGGAAAAGTTGTCTTCCGTGATAGTATTGTTGGATTGTTTTTACTCCCCAGGCCCCGGCGTTTCTCCGTCCACAGCTGATTTTTGTAATCATATTAAAATTATTTTAATTTGGAGTGGGGCAACTGATCCGTGGCTCACTCTGAACAATCTCTACTCCAGCCCATCCCACATGTACAAGGTGGAGCTCCATCAAAGACAGCCCACTGCTCTACAACCCGGTACTTGGGGGCTTTTAATCTGTTAGAAGCAACATTTAGAGACTTTAAATCTGTAACTTTAAGTCTGTAAAACACATCAGAATCGCAACATGTAGCAGTAAAATTTCAATACTAATAGTTTGCCCATATTGTGCAACTACAAACTCCAGCTCATGCCAGTTGTACTAGATGGAGCTCTATCAGTGGCAGCCCACTGCTCCACAGGCCAGGACTGAGGGGCGTGAAGCTTGTTGCCCCCAGGCTGGTGAGGGGGCACTCCAGAGCCCGCTCTCCTGTCAGGGCTGTTCGGTGTTTTGTCTGAATCGTGCAGCTCCCGTCTTGCAGCTGAGCAGCCAGGCAGCATCTCAGTGGAACAGGATCTCCCAGGTGGGGTTTCTCAGGTTGGGGGGGGGGGCAGAGCCCGATAGGCTGTGTGTTCCGCAGGCAATGGAGGACGACGATACTGACACAACTCTGTGTGTGTGTGTGTTCTCCTCCAGAGTTGTTCTTGGACAGCCGTGTGACCGGTTTCCCGTCTGAGAGCGGACCCTCTGTCGGAGCGGCCGGATCACTCGCTCGGCCGTAGCCTCCAACCCCCCAGGGTCCTGCCAGCATGTCTGGGGAGGGCAGCCATGGAGACAAGGCTCTGTATAACGGAGTCAAGAAACACAGGTGAGTCTTAGATGCCCCCCCTGAGGGTTTGTGTGCTGAGGCGTGTGTGTGTGTGTATTGCACTTGTTGTTTGTGTTAAGTTCGTTCATTGTGTATTTTTGGAATCCTATTCCGTTTTAATTGAGTTCCAGTTCATGCTCGCACTTATTTTTGTGCGGAAATATGATGCAAATGGTCCGCTCATCCGCCGCCGAGCTGTTTATCTTATGTCCAACGTTTAATTTTAATTGCATTTCTCTTCTTTCGCTTCTGTTCTTTTCATTTAGGCAAGAAAGCCCATTTCCAGTCATCCAACAGAGCACTGTTTTCTGGGTTACTTGCTAGTTCCCCGGTTCTGTTTGAGCTAGATTGGGCTTCTTTTCTTTCAGCTGCTGTTAATGTCCCTGAAAACTCTTGGCATTTACTTGAAAGTTTGAGGACAGATTGTTCAGGCAGGCATAGATGGGGTTTATCCGGTTTTGCTGAGAATATAGCTGGTGTAATTCGCACCACACACCCGTAAATCTTCCTCACACACACACACAAACACACACACACACCGCACTGGTCCTCAGTCCCTTCATGTTTAATACATGAGCACGACATGGCAGCAATCGCAAGCTGATCGGATCATTAGCCCGAGGATCAGGTAACTCTTTCCAAAGCACGAGATCGCCTGCCGATAGCGGGATTTACTCTGGAATTACTTTCTGAACTCCAGTAGGTCACGATGCCAGAACGATTTTCTTTGTTTGTTTGTTTGCTTTGATTGTTTTTTGTTTGTTGACCCTATAATTCAATGGAATGGAGAATATTAAGGCCCCGAGCTTCTATGATTTAACTGGTTAAAAGCTTAAAACAAATAGATGAGGACTTCATTTTCAAACATAACACCAAACAGGTTCTAGACAAACAGGTTCTAGGCACACAGTAAAATATCTCATTCTTTGATCAGTAATTGGGGTACTTTATTTGGAAGATACAAGCAAACTCACAGGAAAGTAAATGCTTAAAAATTGTAAGTAGATGGTTTAGGTAAAAGGAACAGTAAAACCACAGAACGAATCGCTGCTTTCTTTAACCATATTTAGTTTCTAAGTAATAGACATGTGCTATGTTTTAAAGAAAGGTAAAGTGGCCCTTATAGGCAGGCCTGGGATTTGAACTCACAACCTTCTGATCACATGGGCGACTCCGGACCACCAGGCCAACAGATGCCGCATCTCCCCGCTTCCTGTTTAAACATGTGACAGTAGTATGAGTATGTTTATAGCATAAATGTATATATTGATCTTGGAGGCTCGTGTCCTGCACATTCTGGTGGTTTCTTCAGACACACTCATTAAACCGTCAATAATGAACCGCTGAGCTGAACCAGAGTGTTTGAGCAGGGAAATCACTGAACTGCACTGGACACCAGCCCTCCAGGATCAGAGCTGGGGACCCCTGCCATAGAGGAACTTTCATTTTAATTCACTAAAGAATCATGTTTTAAGTGAGATGTGGGAGTATAAAAGTCTGAATAACTTTTGCATAAAGTTTTTCCAGTTTAAGGGTTTTTCCAAAAACTTTTCTACTATGTGGATGTTTTCCTTAAGAAGGTCCTTCACGCTCTTCACATATTATACTGGAAAAATACACGGGAACATCAAACCATACAACAACTTCAGTACCATCACACAACAGTTTAGATACAGAACGGTTCCTGTGTACCGCAAGAGTCTATGGTTATTACTCCTAATGCCATAATCACCTACATCTGTAACATAATTACAAATATACAGTCACTTTGAACAAAAGCCTGTTCATGTACATATTCTTTGATTTTCTATGGTATCGCACAAATTATTTTAAAAACATGATTGTACTGGACCAGATTTTGTCCTGTTTAGTTTTGTTGACCATTTAAACCAATGGAATCGAGGATATTCCATATAGAATAAGACATGATGTCCAGTCTTCTTTTTGACTTACGCTGCGCGTTAACCACACGTGAAAAACACTTAATGGTGACTAGTAGTGATGCGCGGGTCGTCTCGTAACCCCCGGGTCGGGTCGGGGCGGGTAAAGAAATTGTCACTTTATTTGCGGGGCGGGGCGGGGCGGGTCATTAAAAACAAAATTACATAAAAAATCCAATCTATTGCCTAAAATGTGTAACATTATCTTGTTATTAATATGACCTGATTTATCGTTCATATTCATAATCATATGTTGTCGCCAGTTAACAGGGCGATGTTTCCAAGCACTTTCAGGCTGAAATAAAAACTGTTTTCATTTGAATTGCAATGCATAGATACTGTGGTGCGGGGCGGGCTGGGGCGGCCCAAATAATTTCATAAATGCGGGACCCGCGGGTTGGAAAAATACCCGCCACACGCATCACTACTGGCTAGTCTTTGCCGGTAGCCATGGAGCGCAGCGTCTTATGCGTGCCTGGAACACCAGTAGACAAAAATACCAGATCATCAAGTAATCTAGTGGGTGGGGCTCCCTCATTGTTTTTGATTGTACTGGACCCGATTTTGTCCTTTTCTGTTTGTTAACCATTTCATCCAATGGAATCGAGGATATTCCATATAGGATGGGACATGATGTTCAGTTTTCATTTTGACTCTTTGTATGATCTCTTTTTAACTGAGGATGTTTAACAGCAGACCAGAAGAGTAACTGGAGTGTGGTCACCGGTTAGAAGGGCTAATCCTCTCACCACACATCTTAGTAAGCTAATAACTTCTATATTCTGCTTTATTTTTTCATACCGGGAGCAGAACATCTCTTCCTGCCCCAATGTTCTCAAGAAATGACGTCAGCATCTGGAGCATCCTTAAAAAATGCATCGGCATGGTAAGTACAGTTTTCATTTTGGTTTTCTTTTATGGGCTTATTATGAAGAATTTAAATGTCCACAACCTAGGCAGAGAATCTGGGAATCCTTCTCAGTAAACATTATTAATTTCCCTTATTTATGTATTTATTTTCGAGTAGGATCTAGCAAGAAACCTTTGTGGGCAATTACTGATTCCAGTTTTTTAGTTTATAAATTCCCATAACTGCCAATCAACTGCTATATATTCCATGATTATACTTCATCATTTTATTTTAATCCATATCCGGTGTGCATACCTTAAACCTTATCTTGGAGTAAATTTCAATGTCAATAGAGAGCTTCAATGATGAATTCTTTCGTGCTGAATCTTAGTATGGATCTGGAAAATGAACCGTCCTTTTCTGACTGTATAAGCCACAATTCTTTAAATTAAATAAGCATTTTTCTACATTCATGTGGAAGGTACATTGTAAATAGCTTTCAAGTGCTTTGTATAAACATTATCACACTTTCTTGGTTGTTTGCATTTGCTGTAATATCTTTTGGACATTTGCTGAGATAAATCATTCTAAACAGTTTGCCTGGCACCTAAAACTTTTATACAGGGTGTGTGTGTGTGTGTATAGACAGTATATTTAAATGGGACAAATTCTGCCTCTTTTTAAACAAGTTATAATCATTCTATGGGCTATAAAACATGTTCATGAAGTTCTTTGCACAAAATCACTCTCACCTAAGGCTCTATTCTTGACCGTTTCCCTTTCAGAATGCAAATAAGTTGTCCCTGGCCACGCCTCAACCAACACTTAATGGTGACTTGCCTTTGCCTGTAGCCATAGTGCTCCTGCTTGTGAAACCAGCAGACAAAAACAGAGGATACTAAAGTAGTGGGTGGGGCTCAACAGGTGAGGGGTGGTTCTATGCAAATCTATCCCCATTATTACATCACAATAGGGAAGCGTCCAAACGGCTCTTAGGACCCTAAATTTGAGTGTGTTATCATTGACGTTTTCTCCAGTTCTCAGGAAAGTTTATGAGTATCAACTGATATTATCGACCTACAGGTATATCAGTTGGGCCCTAATTTCAAGTAACCTAATTAAATGATTAAATCAATTACTGGAAGGTGATTTTGATTCAGGAATTTGTCTCTTAGAAGTCACACTTTTAGGGAGGCTGGTGGCCAAGTGGTAAGGGAGTTGACACTGCAATCAGAAGGTTGTGGGTTCGAATCCCAATACTCCAACACTGCATGTGGTGGCACCACTGAAGTTCCCTTGAGTATGGTACCATCCCCGGACGCCCCTTGTGGGGGGCAGCCCCCTGCTTCACATTGTGAATGGCTTAAATGCAGAAAAAGAATTTCAGACTGTACTTTAAACCACTAAACCATCTATCTGAAGACTGTATACTGGTTTAAAATGTAACCAGATCTACTATAATGTCCGGTATTGATGGTGTTTGACAGTGATTTGGTAATCCGTACTGCCAGTGCTGGTGTACCGTCTGCCTGAAAAGAAAACAAGAGCCTCCGCCAAGCATTCCCCAGTGCAGTCATTAGTACAGTGGAGCGAGCCTCGGAACATAACCACACCTGTCTAATCCTTTTCTATATCTGGACGTGTGTGAGGAGTGTAATCTCTTCTCATAAACCCTGCTGTAAGAGGCAGCGGTGATCCGGCGTGTCTAAAGCCGGGCTTTAGCAAGGTGACAGCACAACGCCACCCCCCCTTAACTCGCACCGCACTGAGGGAGGGACTCAAACAGCTGGCAGGACTGAAGTAACTTTTCTTGGGCAGTCTGATGGAGAGCACCTTTCGTCCAAAATGTGAAAAAAATGAAAACTAACCTTATTTCTTCCTAGCAATCACTCTAAACCCCATTTTACTGTGCATAAGCTAGCAAACAGGTTTCAGCCTTATTATAATCTACACTTTAATGAGAGACAGATAGATAGATAGATAGATAGATAGATAGATAGATAGATAGATAGATAGATAGATAGATAGATAGATAG
>JBBMFX010004368.1:0-13312 GCA_037832545.1 Rhabdalestes septentrionalis | reverse complement strand
CTATGCGCCTCACCACACCCCTTCTTTTCAGTGTCCCGCCCCACCCAGAGCAATGACATCTGCTATAATGACAGGGTAGATTTCTGCCGGAAAAATGAAAGATGCGCTCACACAATATAGCAATGATGGGTTGCGCCAGTGACGAAAGCACATTGAGTCGTGTGCATTATCGGGCTCTCAGAGTTTCTGGCACATTCCCAAGGTGAGCCGATCTCTGGAAGAAAAAAAACTTCCCGTCCTGTAAGTGAGACGGCCGTACGCAGTGACATATGTGGTATTTACAGCTTAAAATTCTTAATTTAAATGAATTTTTGCTTTTCATGACAAAGACTGATGCTAATCTAAGAAATCAAGATGGTGAAAGTTGACAAATATTAATATATATCAATTTTATAACATTTTGGGAATGTAAACAGGAGGTGGCCATTTTTGGCCACGAGGATGCTGAGTGTGATTTTTTTAAACTTTGCTTTCCCTGCAAAAAATAAACAATGCATAAAAATCAGTGTTGTTGTTAATCAGTTACACATCTCAGACTGTACTATTAGTAACACAAGAAAATCCAGCAGCATTGAGAATATAGTACATTTACACAGGTCGTTTTCTAACAAGTGCATAGGATTCAAAAATAAAAAAGAATGGAAATTTTTATATTTTATACAAGTACTGATGTTAATTAAACACGCCATGCAGTGAAAATAGCAAAAAAGCATAAACATAATAAAAATCTGTTGGTGGCCATTTTTGGCCACTAGGACGCTGAAAGGGTAGTTAAAACGAGGACAGCCAGGGGGTTAAATGTGTACCTAGTTGGCATTTTCTCACCAGACGGCTAGCCTAGCAATTAGTTCATGTCTCATTACCCTAAGGAAAGGAGAGGGGGCGGAAGAGACCAATGTACCACAGTAAAGTCCGTTGGCAAGCAAACAAATGAAAATAATCGCGGCCGGAATATTATCAACCTCATTTTAATTATCGTGCAATTAATTGATTTTTTGTTTATCGTGACAGCAAATGACAATAAAACCAGACCTAGGCCTAAGTCCAAGAATGTTTAGGAACTTAAATTACACATTTTATTATATAGTGAATTGATGCCAGGTTCGGCATCCATTATTTTATGCTGTAAAATGTGGGTATTTAATTTTGCACAAACAGTTCTTAAGCTGGTTCATTTTAACTACAATAAAAAAGAAAAAGCATTATATGCATGTTTACGGGTTAGGCATTTGACAAAGTGAAATCGATGGCTTGGTTTTAGACTGCTGATGTTTTTTCCCGCATCAGTGCAGGAGAGGAGTCAGCAAAGACGTTTTTCACACTCATTCCTAAAGCCAGAGGGTAGATTGTCCATTAACCGCTAAAAAGCGGTAGCAGGAGCAGTTTGTACATTTTTTTCTCGTTGCACACAAGCATCATAAAAATAGACTCAACACCCTGAGTGTAATGACCATGTGTTCCTGTGTTTGTCACTTGTGCGACACTCATAATCACACTTCATGAGCAGTGGATGCTGTGAACAGCCGGAATGAAAGGCTACAGTGACAACATGGGAGCACTTGGGAAGCAGCGGCGGTGCACAAATGGAGCAGTAACCTGTTTGAATCTTAAATGCACTCTATTTAACTCTGCTATTGTAGAGATACAACAAAAATCCCAAGTGCTGATCCACCTTCCCTGCGATGCACTTGTCCTCATCACACTTTGACCCACCACCAGTCGTGACGCCCAAAACCCTGACCTGAAAACTTTTCAGTGAATTGTTCATTAAGGGTGACTCAACTGAAAAACTCTTTAAAGACCCAAAAGTAGCCCCTCTGTGGCATCCCTCCTAACTACTCACTACTTCAAAGTACTCTAGGCATAGAGAAATGTGAAATAAAACTTCATTACAGACATGTCCAGAGTGATTCCTTTCAGGACCTGCAGGTGTCAGTGTCACGGCCTGTGCTGTAGAAAACTAAGTGAGGAAAACTGTGGACCACTCTAGCACCAAGGGGCCCATGCTAGAACTGCAGCCAGAAATCCAGTTGAAATGATGCTCACACAAGGGAAATATCAGAAAAGTGACCTAAAATGCCAGTCTCTTTCTCTCTCCCTCACACAGACACACACACACACACACACACACACACACACACACACACACACACTATAAGTATGCAAAAGCACCAGTCACCAGTCACCAGATCAGATTCGGCCCTTTCTGAAACACACTCAAATCCCTCACAGTGACTGCACACGCCTGAATCAACACAATGATGCTCCTGGCCTCAGACCTCGCAAACACCCGACACCCACTCCCCTACCCCCACCTCCACATCCACGGCAACCATCCCATCCAGAAAGGGGCTTAGCTGAGCTGCAGTAACCATGGCAACGGGCCAGCACAGGCTGAGAATCGGTTTCAAGGTGAGCGAGGAAGCGGCAGAGTGGAGGGAGATTGATAGGGGGCTACAACTGTGTGCATGTGTGTGTGTGTGTGTGTGTGTGTGTGTGTGTGTGAGTGAGTTTGTGTAATAATGAGGTCAGAGAAAAGGCGGTGAACATCCTTCCAAATCGTCCTGACATGTGGGTGCTTTCTTGGAAATAACACGCTGCTTTGGCTCTGCCTGAAGATCTGTGTTGAGTCTGCACTCTGCTGTTCACACACCACATGTTCAGGGTGCTCAAGTCTGCGACAGTGAAAATACCCACCTACCAACTTTGTGGACCGGAACGTGCCGCACTATGTTCTGTCCAGACTAGTCGGGTTTATTTATGTCGTGTGGTATTCTAGAGCAAAGAGCCGCTGGAAGCTGGGTCTTACTGTGGTTTAGCACAAAGGGGTGGAATCCCTGTAATACACAGCCCTGAGCGTCATTCTGCCTCAACAAGACAGAAAAGCTGGTACATTAATACATAATACACCTGATGTGTGCATTCATAAACGCATATATATGTGTACGTTTTATCACATTTTACAATAGCTTCTAAAGTAGCTCAGCCTTGCCTCGCTTTAACACACAAAAAAAAGTTCTATAAAATATTTTCAGAGGGATATTCAGAGCTCGATAAACACATGCAGTGTGAAAACAGCACCAGAAATGCCTACCTGTCTCATGCCATCACAGGGCTGCAGGGATGAAATATGCTTCTTTATGAATATGGTCCGTTTAAACATCTCGGAAGAAAATTGCTCCTCGCCAGGTTCGGCATTCTCATTCACTCTAACAAACTGCATTAAAAGAACAACCGCAGCAGGGCTCCCGTCGATTTTGGAACCAGTGTCTTCACAGTGGGGAAAAAAGGTAGTCACGTCTCACATCCCCATTTATGTAACTTCAGGTATGTTTGGTGTGTGTGTGTTTTCCAAAAGAGTTTGATAGTGTGTTCAAGTGTACTACATTTGTTTTTTTCATATTTCATTAATAAACAGGTTTAATTCTGTGCTTACTATTTGTTCTGGCCTCACAGGTGTAACAGAAATACAACCATTGAGAAGACAACTTAGCGTTTATTACCCATTTCTTCTGTTGGTTGACTAATGTATAAAAGGATTTTTTAAATTAGCTCACATTTTTATCTTGCGTTAATCATGCTTAACTCTGAGCCTACACACGTACAGTACTAAAGCTGCCGCTACTGTAGTTAATTGAACATAGATTTAATTCATTTTTTTTGCCCATACCCTGAAGGCTAACATGTGCTTTGGGTCACATGAAACCAGGGCCAATGACAGCTCAGACTATCACAGAAAGAGAATCTACCTTAGTGCTGAAACGATTATTTGTGTAACTCGTTTACAAAAATTGCAATTTCTTTGTATTGAGGCTTCATTTAATATGTCTCCAAAATCCATCTATTGAAAATGTCTCTGCTATTGTTCCACTTCCGCTGTGTAGACTACTGTGCAGCTCCGGTATCACTGTTTCACACAGACTGTTGTAAGTGATGGGCATTTCAAATATATGCTCTCCATGGAAACGGTGCAAAATGAAAAAATGAATATCCCGGTGTGTCTAAAAGGCAGAAAATGTCTAAAGTGTGGTACACTTTTACTCTGCATAAGGCAGACAACGTAGCGCAGGGTATACACGGTAAAATGGACCTTACATATGAAGAATAAAGTACTTTATATATGGGGAAGGCATATTTTGAGTGTTTTTGCATGTGTGAGTGTGTGTGTGTGTATGTGTGTGTGTATGTGTGTGTGTGTGTGTGACGGGTCCTCCGTCCCGTTCCTCATCCCCAGAATATTGACTGTCCCGTTTTCTTCTCCTCTTTCTGTCTCGTGCGTCCCTTTACTTCTGTCCTCCCTGTGTAGGTTCCCTAGTTCCCTTCCTAGTGTGTCACCTCGGTTTGTACTACTCCCCCTCGATTACTCTCACCTGTGCCTCGTCCTGTGTCTCACCTGTTCCTTGTTTGCCCTTCTTATTTAAGCTGGCCGATCCCGTCTCTCCCTGTGTCTGTCTTTGTTAAACCATCACATGTATCTTGTTACTCTACCCACTCTAAGGAGATCTGGGTTTCAGAAGTTTAGCTTGCTCGTTTGTTAGTCTGGAGAAACCCTTCTCAGCTCTAATGCTTAACTAGTTTGTTTGTTAAGTTTGGTCTCTCATGCTTTATGATAGAAGCTTAGGAGAGACACTACTCTGGTTTGAATGTTAACTTGTATCTCTTCTCTATTCGCAGACCTGTGTTCCTCACTCTTTTGACTGAGATCCTGCCTCCTTGGTTTTCCCCTGATTCGACGTGAGAGGCTTTGTTTTATTTGTACTTTTGAGGAGCACGGGTCCTAGACACATCTGTGTGTATGCGAACTCTGAGAAGTTTGTGTGTGTGTAAAGATTGAAACTACGTTTCATTAAAAACTTTGTATCACTGACGAGTGCGTCCTCTCCTTCCCTCACCTTGCAGAGAGATCCGTAACAGTGGGTGTGTGTGGCGCGTGCGCGGGCCTTGAGAGATGAGAAGCGAGATCTTGGTGCATTTTCTCTTGCTACTTATTATGCCTTGTCATTATCAACTCATAACACAGCCGACAAATAATTACAGATACTGTACATTCAAACAAAAGCCAGGGTTTATATCAGTTAGCAAGCGTAAAAATACGTGACCTTGTAGAGTCTCCTACATGCATGGAGATGTACAGTTCATGTGTTCAGCACTGCATTAAACTCTACCTGCCTATCTCATCTGGATACAGTTGGGAAGGGAACTGTACTGTTTGAATTGGATTATTAGTAGGGATGCACCCCTGGCCGAAAACCGAAACTGAAAAACGAAATAAATGATTATTAAATTATTAAAAAAATTAATCTGTAAAAAACATTGAATATATTTATTTAGCATTCAGACAATGCACAATATAAATATAACAGGCAAGGCACTGGCCACCTAAGTAAGGGATTGTGGGTTCGAGTCCCATCTGCAGTGCTAATATGCCACAATGCACTTTAACGTCCCACTTACACATTGTACATACGTAAATCTGCCACACTGCTGCTGCACTAATGACAAACAGTTTTAAACTTGTTTAATAAGTTTATACTTATTCTTACCTACCCACTAACTTTTATTTGTGTTTTAGAATATTTTAGATTTGTGTTTAAATGAAAATGATACGGTTCAGAATACATTTCACTGTGTGTTGTACTTGTATACCTATGCATGTGACAAACAAATTCTTGAATAAGGTTAAAAAGTAAAATCATGCATAAGGTTGTCAGAACTGTGCAGCTGAACCATACTGGGCCCATAACCCAGAGGTTGATGGATCAAAACTCTCCTATGCTACACACCACATTTGTTATTGCACATTTCCCACTTGTGGGACTAATAAAGGTTTGTCTCATCTTAACACACATTTACACATTTACATATTTGAGTTGAGTTTTGGGGTGAGTAGAGCCTATTGGTGGAACATCAACGTCAGTGTTAAATTACCCATGTGTGACTGATACTGATCTACTATAAAATCAGCTCAGATCTGCTTTGAAATGATCTCATTGTTTTCACACATCATTGTGGAGACCTGAGATGTGCCACATTTAGGCAACTCAGATCTGTGCAACTTTATTTCTGTAATGTAAAAGCATGTGTGTGTTTGGTCTGCTCCCGAAACTAAACCATGTGGCTGTTCTGCAACAGCCCAAAAGATACGGCCTGCAAAGCAGAGTGCTGAGGTTATAAATAAACCAGACCTCTCTGAATAAACACTTGGTTCCCCTGTGTGAGTCACCCCCTCTCTCTGCCTCTATCTCAGAGCACTGCCAAAGCTCCTGCTGGGCAAAGGTCATCTAATGGGCAGTCCCACCTTCCCCCAGACCCTATTTCCCCCAGTCCCAACATACCCCAGACCATCTTTCCCCCAGTCCCACTTACTCCCCCAGTCCCAACTTCCTGCAGTCCCTGGCATTTCCTGGGCAAAAACCATTCTGCATAAAACCTGAAACACTGCTGAACATAATTCTGATCACTGCTAGTCAGTGGAGAAGCTTCTGCTGCTTCATCAGACTCTGTGACGCACATCTCAACATCTGCACGAGAATAAAAACTGTAGCAAAGTGAGAACTCCGTAGGCAGAGGAAGTAAATGAATCAGAATCAGAATCAGAAAATGGGAGAGACAAGAAAATAAATGAAAAGTACCAAATAATAATGGGAAAACGGAGAGTGGTGTAGTTCTAACCTGCAGTTCTCATTATAAACCCCAAAAACATCAGGTGCTCACACACACACACACACACACACACGCATACGCACACGAACGCACCTCTAAGAGCTCACTCATGCCAATTATTCATTCACCTATGCAAATAAATAGAACGCTACTATGAAATAACTCATGCTTGCAATTGTGTGTGTGTGTGTGTGTGTGTGTGTGTGTGTGTGTGTGTGTGTGTGTTTGACTCTGTTTGTGTCTGTGAGAGAGAGAGAGACAGAGAGAGAGAGAGAGATAGAAAAAGAGAGAGAGAGAGACAGAAGGACAGGGACAGAGAAAGGAAGAGAAACACAGAGAAAGGAGCAGAAAAACACAGAAAGGAGATAAACTGAGAAAGAAGGAGAAGCAGAATCCATGACCACAGCCAACCATGCCCCTTAACACTGTCCACTTCTGTCCGGTGCTTTTACAGTATTTAATGTCATGTCTAATATCATCTTTTAGGTGTGCTGACATGCTGTTTAATGAAATATTAATAAAAAGCATTCATGCATCTGATCTCAATATCTTCATATGTCTGTATGCCTGATCTGAGCAAAGTTTGGAGAACATCACCCCAAACCCTCCTCCAGCGCCTCCATACTTCACTGCATGTGCTTTTATGCTGAAATCCGTGTTAATAAAAACAAACAAATGAGGAAATGCCTCAGAGCAGCCTCTAACTGTCTACACTGTACATTCTCTGTAACTGGACTTTGCTCTGGCCTCGGCAGAGGAGGGTGACGAGGTCAGCAGACAGCAGACAGGCTACAGAATGTGTTTCTGATTAAATTCTTTCTGAATATCAAATCAATAGCACTGAGGTCACGCTCCACTGCATACAAGCAGAGGCAAATTCACAGCAGGCATTGATCACGGATCTCCAAGTTTCAGGCGAGGGCTAAGGGGACCGGCCTGTGAAGAGCGGTCAGCATGGTCAGTGCCGGACATGGTGGAGGAAACGGGAGGGATTTGTTGAGGAATGGAAGCAAGGAATGGGCCTGATGGGGGAGATTACCTCGCTCCACTGCGGCTGATGTGGCCAAGCTTCAGGCGCAGGAACGGGAGGGGGGTGCCGTCTTAGAGGAGCCACTCAGACATCACAGAGCGCTCATTAAAAAGATGCCCTGCTGTGAGTTGGCGAGAAGTAATATGAAGCTGTATTGTCACAGTTAGAATACTAAAGCCAGATGAATCGAGCAATACTCAAAACTTTGTTACTACCCTTGATGTACAAAGCCTGTATGTAGTCCCACCCCACATGTTCACTGCACAGTGTTTACTGAACAATTCAAAGTAGCTTAAAAGCACATTTGCAGAAACCCTTAATCCAAATCTAATAGTTTATTTCATTGATGCTTTGGCATTACCAAGCAAACAAAGTAAACAGGCAACCAAGCTCAGTAGTGAGTGCACTTCAAAATCACAATGTAACTTTCAAATTGCATTCTTATTGCCACTTTATATATGACTGTCTGTATTAATGATAATCTTGTACATAATTTATCCTTACAGATGAACCTGGAACGGCTGTATCTCTAAGCCTTAAAAGGTTTCTGCAATGTTTGGGCTACATGTAATAATTCTTGATATGTTCACGAAACAATTCCAAGTAGTTAAAAGGGTTAAAGTAGCAAGTTTCCCTCATAGCACCCAGTTTTAGTGTTCACAGATTGTCTACAAAGTATTTCTGAGTTTAGAGATAACTCAAGCCGAAAGTCAAACCTGTCCAAAAGGGAAAGTACTGAGGGTGAGTTCTATCAGACAAAACAAAGTTATCTAGGTAACTTTGTGAAATACCCCCAAGGATAATAGGAAGCAAATACATAGATGCCCAGCTCTGTATTATCTTAGTACAGTCTGGAACTGTAGGGCATTTTAAAGGGTTGCTGTAATGTAGTTTTGACACTCTGGAAAAACTACTGGAGGCTTTCACTTAACACGAAGACACTTTGAACCCGAACAGTGTGCTCCCCGTTTACGAATGTAAACAACTTTATAAAGAGCCTGAAAGAGTTAAAAGAGCCTGAAGGCTCCAGATATGTCTGATCTGACCCCAGAGGACTTGCTGCTTTCCAAAAGATCAAATAGAAGAAGAAAAGCCAGAAAAACAACACAGCAGATGAGGGTTAGGGTGTTGGGGGTTTGGCAGTGTTCTGTCACATAGGCCTGAGTCCAGGCTCGGTTTCAGCACCTTGGAGAGCGGACAGATAGCTCCTCATTTTCTCTCCCTCCTACCAAGACCAGCTTCAAAAGCACCCAATACATCTGAACTACTGAAATGATGTATGGATCTAGGGGAAAATGATGACATATCTGGTGCGTTGAACCTCCTGAGACTCATCCTCCCTTACCCCTCCACCTCTCCGGTTCTTTCCCTTGATTAACCATGTGTGTGTGCCAGGCCTGCCGAAGCTGTGCACAATTTAGGCTTTAACATGTTCCAGTTACCGCCTATGATGAATGAGAATGTGACTGAGCGTGTGTGAGAGTAAGGGGGTATGATGGGTGGGGGTGGGAACTAGTCTTTCATCTGACCATAAAGGCACATGTTAAAAGTGGAACCAGTATGGAACAAAGAGCTCTGGGCTTGCTGTAAATTTCCATCAAAGCGGGAGACAGTTAGGCTGGACAAACTCTGGCCCGCTTCCAGCGATGGGCCAAACAGTTGAAAAGCCGGATTGGTGGTGGTGCAGTGGTGGTGGCTCTGTCCGAGTCTATGGAGAACTTGGAGTGCTTTCACATCTGTGGTTCGGTTCATTTGGTCCGGGTCAAGAGCAACAAATGACACATTGTAGCATTTTTCTGCCTTTCTGGGTCCTTTTCACACTACACTGATTGCTCTGGTCTGAACCAGTTGAAATAAACCCAAATGCAGTCATGTGACAACATCTACATCACTTATTCCTAAACTGCTTTTTGATTGGTCAGAATTAAAGTGTGGGAAAATTCCAACAGAACTCCCGGAACTAAACAAAGCGAAGACACAACATGCCAGTAGACAAAATCCCGCTTTTTAGTATGGAAAGGCGACTGCGCTGGCTGACTGCATCCCTGGTCAGCATATACAATATAATTTGTATACATCCCTTTTTACACACTATACTTCTCGCGTATAAAGCACAGATGTGTCAGGAAAACAATGTTTTAATGCACTCCTCATCCCATAATGCACAGCACAGCTGACTTCGGCAGCTGGATTAGTGCAAAAAGTCGCAGTACTTTCTGCAAAAGTGTATGTTCGAGTTCGTATTATGTTCTCACAACAAAAGAACCACCAGTGTTCGTTTGAAAGCGTCTTCATAGAGGTAACACAAAAACTTTTCTTTTAATCACGGCTAGTGGTTTGCTGAAGCCATTTATTGTTAAACAACTGTTTTTACTCTTTTTTAATCATAATTGCAATACAAAATAACCAAATGACTCTGTTTAAAATTTACCCCAGTCATTTGGCCTGATAAAATGCACACAGCTTGACACAAACAGATTTGAATAGCTATTAAAGGTAACCACCATGTGTGATCTTTTTGCTTGTAATTTAGTGGGTGTGTATAAAAGGTCAATGAGTTTCTGGACAGACACATGCATCTTTCTTCCAATTATGTATTGATGGTTTTGGATTAGAGGTCATATCAAAAGCAAAATAATTGTCAAAGGATTTGCAGGAAAAGGTAGTTGAGCTCTATAAAACAGGAAAGAGATATAAGAAAATATCAAAGGAATTGAGAATGCCAATTAGCAATGTTCTAATTAAGAAGTGGAAAATTAGGGGCTTTGTTGAAACCAAATCACGGTCAGGTAGACCAAGTAAAATTTCAGCCAGGAAAATTGTTCAGGATGCAAAGAAAAAAAAAACAAATAACACTCTCCGAGAACATGTGGTGTGGCGGTTTCATGTGCACAATAAGGAGGGACTTGAAGAAAGTTGGGCTGCATGGTCAAGTTGCCAGAAGTAAGTCATTACTACACAAATGCCACAAAGTATACCACTTACAATACCCAAAATAGCACAGAAACATACCTCAAACTTTGTGACATTTGGAGCGATGAGACAAAAATTGAACTTTTTGGCCAGAACCCTAAACAGTACATTGGAGATGAGTCAAAAAGCCTATGTTGAATGGTACACCATTCCTACTGTAAAACACGGTGGTGGGTTGCTGATGTTTTGGAGATGGAGCAACAAAGGCTCAGGAAATTGTCAGAATTGATGGGATGAATGCAGTGATTTAAATAAACAAACAATAATTACATGACTGAATATTCACTCTTCTTATTTATAAACTTAAACATTTGTATTAATTAAAAACAAAATATATTTCAACTATATAACTGGCAGTTGATCCATACATATGAATTCAGCAACAGATCAGTTCAGTTTTCTTGCCTCAGGTGAGTTTCTGTCACACTTCTGCTGCTGCTGAAATGCATATGTAAACTTTGTCTGCTTAGGAGTTGGCTTTGGTGGTTCGTGGTCTTCCTCAGCCTGTAGCTGTAAATGGAATATATAATATCCTTCAGTAAAACAATTTTATATTAACTTTATATGTAACTTTTCAGTAAATAACAAACCTAAGCTTTTGTAATAAATTTAGATAAGATTACTTATATTAAGTATATGATATAAATTTTATACAGACACACAGAAACACTTAATGAAAAGATTTCCTTAAACATGGCTTAACAATAAACACGTTATACAGCAGCTATACTTCTTAATTTTAAATTGTATTAAGTGCTTGTAGAAAATAACATTCACATAAATTAATCAATGTTCGCTCATTGTACCTTGATGTTAGGTAACATATGAAGTCATGTAAATTAATGGTATCTTACTATAAAGTCTTACCAAACTTTACAGGACTGTATTTAACTGGACTTTTATTTCATAACCTAGAACTGCTTTCTGATGGACCGATTTCAAAGATTCAAACATTAACTATACATTTGTTCTCTAACACAGTGGTCCCCAACCACCGGTCCACCGACCGGTACCGGGCCGTGGACCACACAGAAAAACAAAAACTGATATCCTTAGTGAAAATTGTTTCTGATATTAAACCAATTCCTGACGGAATATAGGTTGGGGACCACAAGGTTTAGACCGTACTACCACCACCCCCCACCACATTCTACAAGGTTTACAAGGTTGGGGACCACTGATCTATAGAACAACGGCAATTCATGTAATCTCATTACCAGTGGTAGAAAGGATTAACATACTTGGCACAGAAGAAGCTTTTCCAATGCCTGCCGTCCAGGATCCACCCCAATATGCTTGTTTAGCACACCTTCAGGATACATCATCAGCGGGGGGGGGGTCTTGGCCTTTAAATTGGAAGACCATACTCTAGGGACCACCGCGGCACTAGTGCAGGAGGTAAGGAAGGATGGTTATGATTCATATAAAAACAGGGTGAAGTTTTTTATATTGTCTCTTTAATGTCTAACACTTGAAGATGTCCAACTTAGTCCAAAGAATTGTATTTCTTTGCGTAAAAATTCAGATAAGAGTTTTTTCTTTGAATAGAAAAGATTTAGAGAAGAATGTTACTTTGGAAAGGAAAGATTGAGAGAAGAGTATTTCTATGGATGGAAAAACAATACTTAGAGAAGCGTATTTATTAGGTGAACGAGTTAGAGAATGGTATTTATTTGGATATAGAAGGTTTCTTCTGTTTTTAAAAAAATTACTTGGATTAAAACTGCGAAGAGAAAGGGGCTGATCTCCGGAACCAAGCTTCATCTTTCGTGTTTACGTCGGATTCGAGTTGCAGTCGTGCGCCCTTCTGGAGTTGCGTGTAGCCCGGTTAGCTTTTTTGGAAAACATGAGAGTAAAATAGGAAAAATAAGGCTATAAACACTGTTTTTCGAAAGTAAAGGGGTTAGAATCGAAGGTCTCAGGCTTTCCCCGTTTCCTGTTTAGGTGGGGTGGAGCTGTTTGTTTGTTTACCTTTAAAAGGCTCGGATTTTGTGTTGTGGCTTTAGCTTTAGCTTTAGCTTTGTTAGTAACGTTACTTGGGTAGCATTAGTTCTTCAGTAACGTTATTTAAGATTTTGGTGTGCTCCTGTAAGGTAAATTGAGCATTTAGTCCATAATCCACAATATTTTGGCATTTAACTCCAACGTTATTCGGGTATTTTAGTACTCCGGGCGTGTTATTTGCGTAGTTGGAGTGCTTCAATAAGGTTATTTGAGTATTTTGTTATTTCAGTTGCGTTGTTTGGTATATTTAGTACTCCAGTAACCTTATTTGAGTATTTTGGTACTTGAATAACTTTATTTGAGTATTTTTGGTTTTCCAGTGCTTTTTTTAAGGTATATATTGCGGCAGGTCTGATGCAGAGGCCACATTTTCGCCCCCCGTTCCCCGGACAGAGCCCAAGGATGGGCGGGTTCCGCAGCCCCCCGCCAGCCTTAGAGAGGGGACCTGGTTTGCTCCCCTCACCACCGTGGGCTTTCCAGAGCCCGCCTCCGAAATTCGGGCCCAGGTTTGGACCATATGGCGGGTCTCCAAATACACCGCCCAGGGACTTTAATGCCAACAGGGGTGGCAGTAACGGCAAGTACAGAGGCAGGTCTCCCGGGCACACACCGAGCAGGCCTGGCAAAAACAGACAATCGCCT
>JBBMFX010004358.1:0-13312 GCA_037832545.1 Rhabdalestes septentrionalis | reverse complement strand
GCAGGTTCTGCAGGTCTCCGTTCTGTTTGCGTGTCTAGAGTGAAGGATCTCCACACCTGTGCTGTGTGTCTGTGTCCTCTGCTGCCACGTCTCTTGTTTTGTTGTGGTTTTGTGTTTAGATTCCACTCGCGCCAGCGGTACCGCCCTTTTTATGAAGTATAATAAGCTATAATAACTGGTTTATGAACTATAATAACTGGTTAAACCAAGGAACGTATGTCAGACTCAGCCAATCAGAGACAGAGATTATGTACACAAGGGGGCGCATAGAGAGGAGAAAAAAACACACGACTTTTTGACTTTTCTCAGGGGGGCGTCGACTTCTATCAGGGGGCGTCGACTTGTACTTCTGATGTCGACGCGTCAACAAATCGCCTTTCTGTTAATGCCCAAGTCGATACAGTATCTACTACATTAAACTGGCTTAGCGATGAGGTTTGGGCTCAACACCAGGTCTTTTGATTATAGAACAAGAGTCAAAACACAAGGTCACTGAAGACCCTGGGGTTCAAGAGCCTCCAGGCATCTCCCAGCTTATCACAAGCCTGACCTTAACCTGCCGCTAGCCAGTGCACAGTTCCTTTCTATCTGGTCTCTATAGACTCTGTGGTGTGGATGAAATATTGAGCTGGAGACGAGGTCTTCTCCTGGATGAGCACACAGCAGGCCCAGTGCCAGCGCCAGGCTTATCTCCAGGAACTGCTGGCGTCAGATAGGCGGCACGCTATAATCATGTCAATAAGATTGTCCTTCAGAGAGTTAACACCACTGTAGCTCTGCAAAGACCTTGACGAGATTCTTCGGCAAGAGTTTTCCAGTTCTGCGGCTTCATTATCATTACGCTGATGGAAGGTGATGTGTGTCATCTGGTGACTACCAAGACCGGCTGTCAGCCTCATGTTACACAGGTGACTGAAGCCATTTCCAGCTCCCGTCTCGCTGAGCTGTAGCTCTATCAGAAGACTGAATGCGGCAGATCTCATTGGTATTCACGCGCTGCACTGAGTGGACACATGCGGTCAGCTTTAAGAACAGTAGGTGGCGGGGAATGGCACCTGTTCTGCTGAAGCTTCATTAAATCATTACAGTGAAATGCCCACTAGTGTAAGTGTGTGTGACATAGTTGGAATAGTTTGCAGAAATCATCTCCTACCAGCACAAAACATAACCAAGATCATCTATACTTTATCAGTATTGTTGCATTTTCTCCTCCCCAAAATTTAGTCCAGTGCCCAACGTCCACTAGGACCCTCACAATTACATGATAAATCTAATACTGGGAGGGGAAAGCCTGGGGACTCGGGTTACATGACTTGACTCGAGTCAGACTCAATTTGCAAATTTTAGGACTTGAATAAAAAAGACTGGACTTGCCATTGACTTGGTAATCATGCCTTAAGAGGACTTGAATTTCAGACGGATGGCTGAAAAGTAGTGTTTAATCGGATTTGTATTTTTATAAATAAGTTTTTTTTTAATGTAATGAGTGATTTATATGCATTAGAACCTGGCAACCCAGGACCCAGCAGAGAAGCAGAGAGCAATATACAAAGTTAAAGCTAGTCAAAAAATAGTACAATTTGGATTTAAGGATTACGTGGTCGATGATGGTGGTAAGAAGATACAACTGGTTGGTCAGATGTTAGCTTGAAAGCCAACATAAAATTTGACTGGCTTGACCTGAACATTGACATGCTCAACCTATTGCAGGGACTTGACTTGACTGGCTTGGTTTTCACCCCAGTAACTCAAGACTAGCTTGTGACTTGAAGGTTATGTCTTGAGACTAATTTGTGACCTGTGGTTTAAGACTTGAGACTTGCTTGTGACTTGACAGTTAAGACTTGAGACTTGATTGTGACTTGACAGTTAAGACTTGAGACTTGCTTGTGACTGGATGGTTATGACTTCAGGCTTGCATGTGACTTGACAGTTGACTCAAGACTCCCTTGAGAATTGAAGTTTGAGACCTGAGACCTGCTATATCTATACTGTGATGGCTAATAGGCTAGCGCCTAGCCAAACCACTTGCTTGTTAATTACAGATTATATAACAAAACAACGAAAAACGTCACTGGCTCGCATCATGCAGAGTGATTAATAGCAGATATAGAGGACCATTCCCCTCATCCAGAATAAAACTGTCTGACGTATGGCTGGGGACCAAGCCCTGGGTGTATAGCTGGACAGATGTGCCACTTGGGAACGTTTTTATACAGCGTGTACATAGAATTATTCAGAAATCGCTTAAGCAATTCTGTGTGTGGTGACATAACAGCATGACCAGCACTGTACAAACGAATCAAGCATCATCTAACTTAGCCTTCCAGCTACAGCGAAAAACTAAAGAAACCAAATATGTTGTGGCTCATTGACTACATTTGGGATGAGGGGGCAATTTCCCCAAGTTTTATCTTTCCAAATAACTCCTCCTTTATGAAAGGCCAGCAGCTTCTGTCTTGAATCAATTGCAGCTCCTAGATCCCAGAGCAACTCAGGCCGCACTTGCTTATACTTGCACAGTCCATTGAACTGCTGCTAATTGAATTCCAGCCAGAGAGCTGTGGGTCTGAGGAAGCCCTGCAGTTCACAACCAGCAAAGAGGCCCGAGACGACCTCCCTTTACACGGTCCTGTTTACAGTTCCCTCTGTCACACGGCCCTCCATTCAGATTCAGTGAGTATGTAACATGGAGTGTTATGATTACAGGGGCAGGCCGTGTGGGCCACTGTACAGTCTAAACATGATTACTATGGAACTGCTCAGTAGTTTTCTCTGTTTTCAAGCAGAGTGTAGTATCTACAGTTATGTAATCTAATGTACAGTCACATGCAAGTACAGTTTAATGAGTTCCCATTTAATTTGATTTATTCCTAATAGGCCTGGTTGCCTTGTACCCTGCCTGTGCATAATTATTCCCACTCTCTCACTGGCCTTCACTCACATTGTGGGATTTATGTATTGGACCCGTCTCAAGTCAAGTCAAGTCAAGTCAAGTAGAGCTTTACTGTCATCCCAGGCACATGCGTATAATAAACAGTAAGACGAGATATCGTCCTCTCAGACCATAGTTTTCCCCAAGGATGGAGCTCATTTGTGACTTTTTTGGAGCCGTTTTGGCCGTGGTGACCTTCACCCAAGCCTTATAGCTGTATTGGGTTAATTATGCAGTACAGAGAAGATGCAAGTTATGAAGAGGGAGGAATTTCCAGCTTCCCTTCCTTAATCCAGGTGACATTCATCCTAAAGGTGAGAAACAAACCTGTCATTGATCCAAATATTCTCGCAGTTGTTAAATGGGGCCCATTTCCATAGGTCTACTGGAACCATGTTGTCCCTAAACTGTACTGCAATGGCACGGAAGCTGAGATATGTTTTGATTTTCGAATCTCAGTCTGGAAACCATGTTTTTGACTCTCTCCCCACAGTTTATGGCCAGGCATCCCAAAATCATGACCCTGGACTCGAACCAATGGAAAGTTTTTGTGTCAAAGCCACTTTTGTTATTGTGGTCTTTTATTTTTTATAGTCTTGCATGAGTTTTTTTGTTTTCTCTCTCTGAACCCAGAGAACTTGTTAATGATGTCCTGGATCACATTCACATTTTCTTGTTAGTGTCATAGAAAACACCCACTGTTCCAAACAGACACTCCTGCTTGTACTTTGTCGACTTCCCAGTTGTTCGTGTATAAAACGGTCCCATATCATTGTTTGTGAACGCAGCACAGCACAAACACTTTATCTGCATTTAACCCATTTAACCCGTTCACCAAGTGAAGCAGTGTGCTGCCACCAACCGGGTGAGCAGTGCATGGGGATGGTTCCTTGCTAAAGGGAACCTCAGTGATGACACTAGCAGTCCTAGGATTCAAACCCACGACCTAACGATTGCAGGCCCTAACCACTACACCACCCAGCTGCCCCAGTGTTGTTTTTTTTGGACAGACATTGTGATGTTTTGATGACATATCGGCCATTAGAGATGCAATGGCCTTTGCTGCGGCCCACTTTTGGCCCTACCGTCGAGCAGCTCGGGTTTGGCTCGAGTCTCTTTATTTGTAAGGGAAAATATTTGCTCACGGTACTGCCTGTAGAAAAGCACCAGTAAATGTCATGTTCATGTTTGAGTCCATCTGAACTGTGTCTGAGCCCAGCTCATGGTCAGACATGCTCAGATAGCATCGATCGCCTAGTGTGAGTACACCCTTACAAAGGCTCCTACCTCATTTTCATACCTGGAGCTACAACCTAAGACAGCTCCGATGGATTCGAAGACCCCTGCTGTAAACCGTGCTCTTCCATTTCCAGCCTATGGCCTGTGTTCGCTCTGTTCGCGTTCCTTAGACTTCCACCCTTTTCCTCCCACACATAACTCAGTGGCTGCTAAGGCTCTGGACGAGCCCGAACTTTTCCAGCGCGGTGATATTTACGCGCCGCTGTGCCGCCTCATATCTGGAGGGCCAGTTACCTGCTGCTTCGCTGTGATACAGTATCTCCTCCGGCAGGTTGTTCGCACAACCGGTTTTCAAGCCTACACATCTAAAAAACGACCTACTCCTCACTGACCTGAAAAATACACTCCAGCACAAGACGATCCAGTCAAACCGTTATTTACACCTCAAATAATCTGATTTAGGCAAGGCATGATTTAAAAATGGTGCAATTTAGATAAAATGATGCAAATGATCTAAAACCCTCTACTTAAATCACTTCATTTTTAGGTAGAGCATGAGTTGGAGTATGGTGTGTGATACTATTGAACTAAGGCCAGCACTGTGAGGTCCTTGAGGCATCCAGAGAAGGACCAGCTCCAGCTAGACTCTGCTTCATGTCTTTTCTTTCTGTCTCACTAGGGGCTCGGACCTGGACTCTGTGAAGCTGCTAGTTGTAAAAAGTGTGATATAAATAAAATGGAATTTAATTTAATTGAATTGCATTTTGATCCCTTGCTCTGACTTCTTATTTTGGTGTCTAATACTATACTACTCTGAAAACCGTTCCTTTATTCTAAACTACATTAACCTTCTTGACAAAAGCTAAATGCAGTTGAAACGTGAACACTGCAGATATTACTAGTGGCATCTGGGCTGCAGTAATTTTCCACTAAAAGAAAAAATCCATGCAGGAGATATTTAAAACGAACAAATAACTTCATACAATGCACTTCATCAAAGTAATTGGTTGGTAAAGTCTGATTATGCTACATCTACAACAGTTCAAATAACTTTCATTTGATTGGTTTCTGCATAATTATAATACGAATTCCTGCTTAATTAAACTGTGCAATCATTCAGAGTCAATTGATGATATAAACAATACGCCCAGAGTGTTTAATGAGTCTAAAAACGACTTCAGATAAAGGTATTCTGAGAAATGGTTATGATATTGCTTGACACCTCAGGCATTGTTTGATGAAGGTTTTAGCCATGTCTAATTCCAGACACTAGTCCTGACTTAATCTAAAAGCTCATCACGCTTAGCGGAGACTTCTAACTGCCAATTCCATTATTCCGTTATTTAACATGCAGATTTCTAAAGGGGACATATCAGGGCAAACCCATTTTTGCATCATTCTTTATTTCTATTCCATGTATTTGTGTCTCTACTGCTCCTCTTAACACTCCAAGCATGAAAACAGAGAGTCAGTTGGAAGATTTTGGTGTCAGGAATCATGTGCTTCTACAAGCTATTTGGACGCTCCCCTATTGTGACATCAGAACCGCCCCACACCTGTCGAGCCCCGCCCATTAGATTAGATGACGATCCTCCATTTTTGTCTGCTGGTATTACGAGCGCGCATTAGACGCCACGCACTACGGCTACAGGTAAAGGCAAGTCACCATGAAGCGTATCTCGCTCTGGGTCCGACTCTGGGTCCAGCATATAGAGCTGATAGCGCCTCTGTTTTCTGACATTTTCACGTGAGGTAAACACACAGCGTAAGCATGGGATGGGTGGGGCATGGCCAGCAACACTTTATTTGCATAAAATTGACAGAGCTGGTGAGTCTCTGTATGTAAACGTGATTTTGTGCAAAGAACTTTATCAACATGTTTTAAAGCCCATTACTAAAGTGAGTTTTGTATAATATATTTCCTCTAAAGAAAAACAGTGCCCAATTATAGACATGTGAAGGTTCACTGGACATTTTGAATTACAGATATATTGGCTAGTCTTTCACTGTAGATGTCGCTACCCTCAGCTCTTAGCCCCTCAAATGTAAATAAAGTTCAGTTGGTATGTTTCTCTAAAATGGCACCACTTCACTGAAAAACACTGTGAATAACTTTGTCATTTAAAAAATGAATTTTGAAAATTGGTGGTGTTTGCATTTTTTCCAGCATAAGGAAATGCCGGATGTGTCTGAAGGGGCTGAGAGAGTTTTTATGGAAACAATATGTGTGAATGTTAGGGATGTCCCGATTAGGTTTTTTTGCTCTTGAGTCCGAGTCATTTGATTTTGAGTATCTACCGATACCGAGTCCCGATCCAATACTTCTATATACTATACTAAGGCGAACGGCAGGTCATATATGTATATGTGTATACCCGAGTCCTGATCGGGAGGTAACATCCGATTACGATCGAGTCTGAAACCACGTGATCGGGCCCGATTTCCGATCACTTGATCGGATCTGGACATCCCTAGTGAATATTGACATCTAGTATTAGCTACATTAGCATCATAGCTAAGGTGCTAAACTAAAGAAGCAACATTTGGACACAAAAGATGTCATCCGTTTTTTTCTGTGTACTAATTTGTGTACTAATAATCTGTTTAGTTATGACTGCAAATAAAAGAAAACTGAATAAAGGCACAGATTCTAACAGAGCAGGGAAAAGGGATTGCGGTTTTGAGAAGAACCAGCCCAGCATGACTGAGGCCCAATCACAGCCAACAGATTCGCTGGGGTAATGAGAGCGGGAAGAGTGGCACTATTAGAAATGGCAGTGTGTCAAAGCGCATATAGAGAGGTCTTCGGAGACTGGAGCTGAGATGACAGAGCAGAGATGAAGTGCAGAGTCAAGCACATGACAGATACAGAGGGTGAAAGTACGCTGGGGGTGGGGTGGGGGGGACAACTGGGTCATCATAAGAGCAGGAGACAGAGGAGCTGACAAGCGTTAAATAAAGGTTTTACTTCCTGTATAGAAGATACATTTCTCAAATACTAGGACATGAACGATATGAAATTTTGTCCCACCATGGTTTAAATACTGAATATCCATTAGTCTGAATGCTACATTGAGTGTATGAATAGAAAGGGACTGTATAATGACGAGCCAAAATGCCCTTTTTCTCCTTGCTCCCAATGGGCTCTATTTTTCATATTTTGAATATGTATTCAGAGTACAGTATCTGTCCATATTACTCTTTTTGGTTCTAGAATATCTATCCACTATTGTAACTAATTACAATATTGTGAAACGACAAGCAAATCGGTGCTTATTTATTAGTTACTGTAAAATCAGAGCACAGTGTTTAGTAAACACTATGAAACTTCAGCCTGACTGGTGTCTCCTGAGTAAAGATGTCCTCAGTAGTGAGAAGTTAAACATCAGCTTTGTACAAAACCGTACTGGGTTTCTCGACGTTATGTTACGTATATGACATCTTCAAATCACATATCTACCAAACTTACAGTCAAATGTACAAGAGCATGCTTTTGTCTGTGGAAATCTGCTCATAGAAAATGTTTATTGACGAATGTTTATTTACTTTGTTTACCAAACATGAAACAGTGTGTGCTTCCAAAAACTGCAACCGAAACTGAAACAGTTAAAAAAGAAACAGCTGTGATGGGACATTTAACAGAACCTTTTTGTTAGCTCCCAATATAACCCTATGAAGACGTAACTGAAATACAACGTATTGTCAAAGAATATTTGAGTTGTAATAAAGCACATTACTGTATACGTGTGGGATAGTGTATTCAGCATTTAGCCATCAGTACTTGCATAGAATTCCCAACTTGGTCTGAAAGTGGCTTATTTGTAAAACGGCCTAGTTAATTTTCTTGGTTGTGACATCACAACCATTAATGCATTCAATTAGGGGAACGTGAATGAGGTTCGATGCTTCCTTTCGTACTGTTTTACTTATAAGGAATGTTGTCAAGTATGTAGACTGCTTTTTGAGAGGCCCAGTACACGGCAACCAATGAGAATGGAGGTCATTTGCATATGTGTCAGACACAAAACAGCAGAGATAAACAGAAAGTGTAGAATGGTCCTGTGAAAATGTATCATGACTGCAGAACTTTAGAACTGGACTCCAGTAAGATATGAGGGTGTTTGCCAAACACATGGGTGTAATTTTTGAGGAATAATTGCATGTTATATTAGTGATGCCTGCCGTGATCAGTCTTCGCGTGTTTAGCCTGGGACAGTGCCATTATTCCAATGTCACAAGGACTCTATACAATTTTGAGTTGATTCTTCTTTTTGCATATAAGACATTGCAAAATTCTGCCCCAGACTTTATCAGCAATCTTATCACACACTATGCAGCTTCTAGGTATTTAAGATCTAATGATCAATTACTATTATCCGTCCCCGTTGACGTTGTAAAACGAAGGGCGATCGGGCTTTTTCAGTAGTTGCCCCAAAACTCTGGAACCGTTTACCAGTGCACATCAGAGCTTCTACGTCAATGGATGTTTTTAAATCGAGCTTAAAGCCACATTTTTACTCATTAGCATTTGGGTGATGTTGTGCATGTATTTTGCATAATTAATTTGTGTTAAATTGTTGTGATATGAATTTTCATTCTAATTGCTCTTATATTTGTTTGATCTTTTGTTGTTCATTTTCCTTGGAAAGCACTTTGGATCAACTACGGTTGTGTTAAACTTGTGCTCTATAAATACATTTTGACTTGGCTTGACTTGCCTCTGAAAATTAGAGCTAAAAAGAAAACAACCAGAATTGCTCATTGAATCTGAAAGATGAGCTTTAAAAGTGTTGTGCCACGCTACAAACTAACTGCAGGCATCAATAATCATCTCCAGAATACAAATAATACTTTCATCTTAATGAAATCTCGAAGTTATGGATTATAGAGCGTTTACAGCATAACCGTGCTACGCCACAAGCACGCTGTCTTATGTGCTGCAGGAGAGAGAGCCTGAGGGAGCGAATCGAGTGGCTGGAGTATCTCTTCATCAACGCTGCTGATAATTCATGCTTCTAATTGCAAAAGTGCACCACATGTGTGTGTGTGTGTGTGCTATAAATCAGGAGGCCGCACTGATTACATTTAGACAGATGAGCTAAGGGGGGCGACTCCATCAGTGTGTGAGAGTGGAAGTCAGGCTGTCCTGGCCTTCACCTGTCCTCCACTACTACATCATGAGCTCTCCAGCATCTCCAGCCTGTCCTCTGGGAGCCGTCCCGCAGGACAGCGATCAGCAATGCAGGCCAATCTGAGAGTTAGAGCAGTTACCAAACAATATATCACCAGGAAAGCGCGAGGAAGGAAGGATTTAGCTGCCCCTTTGGACCACAATGTCCTTTCTGGTCAGGCTGCTACTCCTATTCACAGTCCGTAACCTATCTAGAACCTCCGGGAGGCCTAGAGTGTAAGTCTTCCATCAATGAAATAAGTCCAATTAATTGTAAATTAAAACATGATTGGATGATTTCAAAACAATTTAGAAGTTAAATCGATGCTTTAGGCCTTCTGACCAGCCACTGAAGGCCTAACCAATGGGAGAGCTTGTTTAGCTATTTTTATTTAGATACAGTTTCAAAAGAAGCACAATAGAGGGCAGCCAGTGAGAGCAGAAGTCATTCTTATGTCTTTATTATTTTTATAATATGTCTAGATAAAAGGGGTGGAAGCGAATACGAATACGGTATTCGGAGGGGCACAAATAACGTGTTTTTTATGAATACTGTATTCGGACAAATACTTAAAAAAAATATTTGTATGTCTTAAAGGCACAGGAACGAAACAAAATAAGAGTACAGTAGACCCCCGAAATTCACTGGGCTTAGGATACCACAGCACCGGTGAAATGTGAAAAAAGGCATATAAATGCCAGTTTCAATAGTCTAAACTCTAAATATGGCCCCAAATATGCTCCCAAAACACTTAATTTCATTTTAAACTCAGCTTACTACATTCCCTCGTAAAGAAAATGTATCCTGTGTCCGTAATGTAAAATATACACTGAACTCCTGCAGTGCTAGAATGTAAATACTGATGTTCCCCCAGTGAAGACAGGACTGTAATTTCTTTGGTATGTGCCATAATTTTCACAGCTTTAATGAATGATGGACTGCAGCTGTCTGAGATACGGCTGCTTCATGTCTCTCGATAGCAGTAAAACATTTATACAGTTATATTTGAGATGGAAATGTAGCTAAATTTACGTTAATATTTACGTTATACAATAAACTAAATTATATTTTTCTTTATAATGTAGCTAATTGTGGATCATATCTGTGGTTTCCTCTTGTTTGCGAGGGTTCCATGAACAGTTATTAGTTCTAAGAAAAAATCTGCAAACAAGGCTGCGAACTCTTAATGGCGAAATCAGTGATCAACTGTTCTACAGTATTTACATACTGAAATGATTCTAGTAATTCATTGAAGTTCAATACAATAATGCATTTGCATGCATAACTAAAGAGTTCCCCGCTGAGTAGCATCATTTTAGACCTGTACCCGCATCAAAATATGGATTTTATACAAAACTGGAATTCTAAAATTGTATCTTCAGTTGTATTGTCGCTAGCTTATTTGTTAGCTAGATGTTAGCGGTTGACGTAACAAATATCATTGTCATAATTCAGTGCGATGCAATTTTATCTGACATCTTTCACAATCTGCAAATTTAATGGAACATGCAATCGCAGCCCAGAGTGAACACAAGCACTGATAGCCTTTCTCAAACAAAACTGTGTGATTTTCTGTATTACCGGGTAAACTAGCTTCCTCTGCCGTGCTGCTGTAAACCCAAATGAAGTCACTTCAGTTCCCCGCAGCTTGGATGTGCCTTTACTGAGTGTCTGTGATCCCTGATAAATCACATATGATGGAAAAAGATGAGCTCACCGTGTAATCCAAACTCTCCGTGTGTTTTTAATGAATGGACCTCCATAAACACGACATTACAGGTCATAACTGGTGACGTCATTGCACTGGATCATACACCCACTCCCCACTTTATTACACTCACTGAATCACCTGCCTCATTCAATCAGAGCTCAGTTTCTGACTCTCTCTGATGGTGGGTTACTCTCAACACAGTGACCCCGATATGGTAGTGTGTGTGTGTGTGTGTGTGTGTGTGTGTGTGTGTGTGTGTGTGAAGTGTATCAAACTCAGTGGAAATATAGCCATGGAAAAAAAAATAGACCATGGATGAAAAAGAGAGAATATGTGGGAGTGTGTCTGTGTAAAATCTACTATTGTTTTATATAATATTATAAAACCACACTTCAATTCAAAATTCCAAACAGAAAATGTTTTGGAGAGAAAAATAACACATAGGGATGCAACAGTACCACGTTTTTACAAACCGATTATTCGCGATTATTCTTATTCGTGTATTTGCTGATACCGCCAACACGATCCGTTTATGGTGTTCTCAAAACTGAAATGATGTAAAATGATGTTAAAGATAATAAGCTTCATGTTTCTGCCTGAACAGTCCGTAAAATTCTCCGTTTTGTTTACGGTGTTCCCTGTTCGTCAATTTTGGCATCAGAACTAAAGCCCAATGTCTTCGGAGGCTGCCCGTCTGACTTCAGGAACCTTTTTAAACTCAGGGCAGATCTTCACAGGGGCCGTAAAAACAGAAGTTTGTCTCAAACTACTAAAAACTCCTGGCTTAGTATTAATTATCATCAGTTTAACTCTGCAGAGCTAATAGAGCTGACTGGCACCACTACTTGGGGCACATTTGTGACATTACAGGATCTGAAAGAAGTTTTTTCATATACATGGACAAAAGTATTGGGACACACCTGTGTTTCATATTATGTGCTAGACCCCTTACTTCCAGTGAAGGACAATCTTGATGCATCAGCAGATCAAGACATTCTGGACAGCCCCATGCTTCCAAGTGACCACCATGCCACCCAGTTTGGGGAAGAACCTTTTCTGCTCCAGCATGACTGTGTCCCGGTGCACAAAGCAGCTCCATAAAGACGTGGCAGGAAGAGTTCAGTGTGGAAGTAAGGGGTCTAGCACAAAATATGAAACAGTGGTGTGTCCCAATACTTTTGTCCATACATGTGAAGAACTGTTTTCAGATCCTGTGATTTCTCAAATGTGCTCAAAGTAATGATGCCAGTCAGCTCTATTAGTTCTGCAGAGTTAAACTGGTTCACACAGGGTCCTGACCTCAACCCCATCCAGCACCTTGAACTGGAACGGAGATTGTGATCCAGACCTTCTCGTCCAACACCAGTGTCTAACCTCATAAACGCTTTACAGAATTTCATGGACACATATTCCCACAGAAACTTGTGGAAAGCCTTCCAAAAAAGTGGAAGCTGCTATAGCTGCAAAGGCGTACCAACTCTAATATTAAAGTCTATGGATTAGAATGCATTAATATTAAAGTCCCTGTTGGTGTAATGGTCAGGTGTCCCAATACTTGTGGCCAATGTCGTCAATTCTGCCGCCCCACTATATATTTGTGAGCTCCTTCATTCTACTCTGCCTCAAGTCCTCCAGCAAGCTTCTCTTATAGAGCCAAGATCATAAAGGAGAAATCTTGGGGTGTCAGGAATAATCTACTTCACATGTTAGATCTTCACACTGACATTTTAAAATCTCCTTCAAAGTCTTGTTTTCAATTGCCTTCCAGTTTGGGTAACGGCCTGTGGCGTATTGTTTTCTACTTTTTTTAAATTTCAATTTGTGTACCGTTTACAGTACTTGGATCCACTGCTGTTTTTCAAGGTGTTTTATGAATAAACTGACTGCATTTACCTGCAGAGCAGGATTATTTTCACGGTCAGGCTGTTCAGTATTAACTCATTTAAATGGAACAGGCCCACTGTTTTTTCAGGGGAATGGGAATCTCAAGAATCATCACAGCCATGGGCATCGTCGTCATTCAACCAGAGGGGAGCGTGTCCCCTTCACATTTCATAATTATTCGTTGGAACCCCCCCCACACACACACATTTACCATAAATACTGAGTTCCCCCAGCGCTGCTGAATCTTGAATCTTTGGTGAAAGAATCCACTCCACTAAACCGATAGAAGAACACACAGCAGCCTGTCTCTGCACTGACCATTCTCTTCACCTGCATGTGGGGAGTTGGAGGAAAACCCGGAGTGGATTTCCA
>JBBMFX010004348.1:0-13312 GCA_037832545.1 Rhabdalestes septentrionalis | reverse complement strand
AGCTCCCACTTCCTGTTTATATAGTGACGCGTAATTCCCCTTGACCTTGACGCGTCACATGGTTGTGTATGTGTCAAATATAAATATATATTCTCTCTCTCTCTCATTTCCTACACTGATTATCATAATATTGTTAGCCTAATAAACATTACCGCAAAAGTAAAAAACAGTAAAACTCTCACAACAGTAAAAAATATAAAAACCTATATTCACAAATCTTAACCAGGTATAAGTAACATGTGACACATAACATTCTGAGGTCCTGCTTTGCAGAGCTGGAGGAATTAACCCTAGATGGTTAGCATTATTAGCAACTTACCAAATCCTTCTACAAGTTTCTCTCAACTCCAAATTTTCCTCTGTATTAAATTTCTCACTCTACTCCAGGGGTCGCCAACCTTTTTGAAACTGAGAGCTACTTCGCAGGTACTGAGCCATATGAGGGGCTGCATGTTTTATACACTAAAACAGAGTTTAAACTATCTAAACTATATGTATTATAAACATTTTAAATGTTTTAATGGTTTTTTAGATCTTGTAATTTTTAAATGTGTATCAGTTCAAATGTGATTAAAGAAGAAGAGCAACAGGATACAATTAAATGTTAGATGCTGCTCACTGGTGAGGTTTGCTAATTTTAGAATAGGTCTGCGGGCTACTCATGTTGGTGACCCCTGCTCTACTCTTTCTCTCCATATATGCACATACATATATACAAAAAGAGATATTATGTTTTCTAACCCCTTCTAACATGCTCATGGCTAGCGTGTTGCTAGCTTGTTTGGGATGGACCCCAGATCTGCCCGATGAACTCGCCAGATCCAAATTATTCACCTCCTCAAACAATATTTTTCATCATCTTGTACCTTTTAAACCTAGCACCCTTGTTCTATGAATGTTGATTTTACAATTAATTGCATAATAATTATATTGCTGGTTTTAACCACCAATTTGTACTATTTTTAACATGCTTATTTATTTATTTATTTATTTATTTATTTATTCATAACCTTTTTTAATTACTGCTTTACACACAGCTGTTTACTGCTAAACACCTCTGGGAACTCCTTCAAGACTGTTGGAAAGCCATTTCAGGTGACTACCTCTTGAAGCTCATCAAGAGAAGGCCAAGAGTGTGTAAAGCAGTAATCAGAGCTATTTTGAAGAAACTAGAATATAAAACAGTTTTCAATTATTTCACCTTTTTTTGTTAAGTACATAACTCCACATGTGTTCATTCATAGTTTTGATGCCTTCAGTGAGAATCTACCATTGTAAATGGTCATGAAAAATAAACACATTGAAAGAGTGTGTCCAAACTTTTGGCCTGTACTGTAATAAAAAATCGGCACCTTTTGGGTTGTTACCATAAATTCAATTAATTCTCTGCAAGTTTGATGTAAGCAGTGAGCCAATTTTGTCACCTGTATATTTTATATTTTATGTGTGGTTTCATGTCTTCTCCTGTCATATTTAAATTTAAATATCATTCAATTTAAATATTATATGTTTTCTGTCACTCTGTGGTGTGGTTGCCTGACTTCAATGTAGTTTGTATGCCTTTTAAGTGATACAAGCCATAGTAAATAATTTGTAAATATTTTGTAAAGCACAGACAAGCCACACTTTAGAAAGCTCCCAAAATCCAACTATCCAACTATCCTGCATCCTACTTTTGGTAAGTGTGTTAAAGCATTTACTCACACAAACTACTTTTAACAAAGGTCTGTGAAATATTGCATCCATGACGGATAGTCACATAAGCCTGAACAGTAACATAATAAAACAATATTAAACAATGTTTAGCAAATACTGAACAAAGATATGAAATAATAAATTATACTTTTAGATGCTTAATTAATCATTTCTTAAGCATTTCCTAAGTAAAATAATACATTCCTATGATGGACATATTAATCACACACAAAATATTTATAGATATGTTTATTAATGATTAACTGATGAAAAATAACTAAAACATAATTACTAACAGAAGATTAATAAAGTATTAACTAAGACTTTACCGATGCTTAATAAATGCTAAATAGGGAGTAGTTATTATAAAGTGCTACCTAAAAACGTAATGGTGTAATGGTCTGACCTGACTATGAGACCTTATCTATAATGATGGGAACAGTCTCATCCAGATTGAAGATGCCCACATCCACAGCGCATGGGAATGGTGTAAAGCACATGCCAAGGCTTTCACAGTCAACTCAACTTAATGCCTATGGACAATTCTGGTCCAACATGTCAGATGGCAATGCAATTATTAAAATACAAACTGAGGCAATATCTTTTGACATGTTCCTTCCCACATTTATATATCAGATGGGTAGAATTTATGAAAATGTACATTAAAGCTGTTTTTCTGTGGTGGTATAAGCTGAAGTTGTTTTTTTATTTAATTTGTCACTTAATTAAACATTATATCGTATTTGTGGAACTTGAGGATGCATCCAGTGATGCAAGAACGGTTTACACCTGGGAGTCCAGAAAAGCATGCTTGATTGTGTTTTCTCTGGGTGGTCTTCCCACCTCTTCCATCTCTCTATGTATAATGTGGGCATTGTTAGCTGATATTACAGAATTGTTTGCAAATGTTTTTCTTCAAGTACATTGAGCTATCTTAATGCTAGCATTCGTTGATTTTAGCACTATTGTATCAGTGATAATCCGATACTTAAACAAGAAAAAGTATGCCAACAAATTGAATGTTTTTACAATAAATTCCTCTATGTAATATGAACCCATTTGAACACCCTATATGGCAGGTAAGTAAGATAGCATGCTATTAGAAATGTACCTAAGTTTACTTCATTCCCTAATGTTACCTGGGTTCACACACATTTTGTAGCACAGGGCTATGCAGGTTTTCCAAGAATTTAACATGATATGCTGTAGAAAATAAAATTTAAAAAAAGTTTGACAAACTATACTGTGTGAACAAAGAAATTTGTTACATTGTAGGTACAGGAATTGTTTTCCTTACTGTTAGGTGGTGGTTGGACTATGTTCCAGCGTCGACAGGATGGCAAGGTAAATTTCAATCGAAAGTGGACAGAGTACAGAGATGGCTTTGGAGATCTGCATGGTGAATTCTGGTTGGGAAATAACCACATCCATGATATTTCTAGCCAAGGAGACTACTGCTTACGCATTGACCTTGAAGACTGGAATGGCAAACACAAGCATGCTCTTTACCAAAGTTTCAGGTAAAAATTGACTACTGTCAAAACAACTTCTCTTCATTCCCCTTTGAATGTCTCCTGAAGGGCGAATGTCTTCTGAAGTCTTATAGACAAAGGTATGAGTTGTTAAGCTTCTTAGAACTGGGTTGCTGATCTACAATCTGTGCACCATACAAATCTGCAGCTAAATCACTGTTTCCACTTCAAGATCCTTTCCTAGACTTTGAAAGGTCTAGGATGCAGAACAGAATCCAATTTTTTCAGAACAGTATGACAGATTATCAACCATGGCAAACGTCTGATTTGTGTCTTTACTCTTCCAGGATTGAGGATGAGGAGAACCAATATCGTCTCCATGTGTCTGGATTTAGTGGAACAGTGGAGGACTCATTCAGCTGGTACCATGACAAACAGAGTTTCAGCACACCTGACACGGGTAACCTCTGTGCTGAGATTTCCCATGGAGGATGGTGGTATCACCAGTGCTTCTTTGCTAACCTGAATGGCATGTACTATAAGGTAAGATGGCTGGTGTAGTGTAGTGTGTAACTCCTCTGCCATACCATACTACAGCAATTAAAGTAATTGGTTAAGATTCCTAATGCTTTAGTAACCTACATTTATATTATAATCAAAAGTGCAAGTAACCCAAAATAAATGCACCTTACAAATGCATAAATGTATGGTTGAATACATAAAAATAACAGTTACATTTCTGTTTTCTGCTATCACTGCCAATTGTAGCAGTTACTAAGCAATCTAATTGGTTATTACGAAGCACTGATGATGTAATAACATTTATACATGCAAATACAAATGTCATCAAACTTTGCAATATGTAGGATCATGACCAACATCAGCAATGCGAGCATGGTACTGTTATATTAGATATAATCTGCATATGACCTCTGCCATATAAAGTTTATGGCATCATTAGGTCAATGCAACGTAGTATGGTTCAAGTAAATTGTTACCTAAAAATAAACATCCAAACATATATACAAGTATATCAGGCTTTGTTTTCATTATAAAAGAGTCCTGTAGGAAATGTTAAAACATTGTCATTATGCAGTCAACTCATTCCTGTGGATGCAAGATGTTTTTTATTTTATTATAGATTAACCATGACAAGCATGTTTTTCTTGACCATCAGGGGGGTCGTTACTCTGCCAAAGGTAAGAACCTTCTTGGCCCAGATGGAATTGTGTGGTATGCCTGGAAGGATTCGGATTACTACTCATTGAAGAAAGTGAGCATGATGATCCGCCCACGGACATTCAAGCCACGTCTTTCTCCATGACAACTAATGCTGCTTAAGGGGTAATGGAAACTCAAGCATTGTTGATGTAATTAGAGACACTATTGATTTTTCAGGGTTGGATGGATCTTTCAGCATTAGACATTGTGCAAAAGTGTATTTACAGCTTTCGAGAAGAAATATTTTTATGCCCAATGCAGGTATAATGGTTTTAATTTTAAAATTTCTGCTTGTGAATTTATGTTCCCAAGGTGTTTGCTATTAAGAGGTTATTACGGTGCAAATATTTTGTCCTATTCCATTTAATTCTATAAAGCAATCTGGATGCCACAATGTGCAGTGTTTGGGGCTCAATATCCTATATACCATGTATGTCTACGGTGAATTTGACTTGTAGTTAATTTTCTACTTATTAAAGACTTGCCTGATCTCTAAATCTGAAGGTTTGGTCTTGAATTTGACCTTAACAACCTTAATAGCTATAAACATGCAATAGACCTCCTACAGACATGTAAGGTTATCTTTTTAACATGTCCTGTCAATTGTATTTCTTTTTCTGCTACTTGTAAAATGTAAATATAAATATCTTTTAATGTTCTACTTTAGAAAATGTAAATGCAAAGTGAAAAAATATATACTGTCTTTTAGTCATTTTCAAATGCACTAATTCATGTTGATATTTCAGTTCTTTTTTCCTCAATAAATATACATTAAGGTGAATTTTAAAGAGCAGATCATGAACAGATGTGAGGGAGAGTGACTAGCAAATGAAGTTCTATAAAATTAGACAATCAAAAACATGCTTGTTTTTTAAAAGATTTTGTAAATAGTTGTAAATGTTGTAATCTATAATTTTTTTTATGCTTGCAGGGTATTACGGCCCCACTCATAACTAGGCATGTCAGAGATATTTTAACTAAAAGCTATCAAGTAAAAAGTTACTTGTGACGGTTGCCCCTTCCGAGTCCCCGCTTCGTTTGTCCCTTGTTTCTCCCCACTTTATAAGCTGGCCGGTCCCGTATCTCCCTGCTTCGGATTTGGTTAAACTATCCATCTATCTTGTTCCTGTACCCATTCATATGAGATCTGGGTTTCAGTCTTGTTGGTTGGTTAGAAAAACCCTTCCAAGCTCTAGGGCTGATTCTTTTTTGTATGTTAGAAAGAATACCACTGTTGTTGGTTGAAACTAAATTTGCAACTATTTCTATCTTTGCAGCCCTGTGTTCCTCACCCGTTTTGGAGAACCCTGATTCCTGAGTGTCGACGTGAGAGGTCGACGTCCTTTCCCTTTTGATTTATTTTGTTCGTTTGAGGAGCACAGGTCTTTGTGGAAAAGGCAAACTGTCTGCGAAGAAGATTGTATATATGTGCTTGTGTTTGAAACTAAGAAGAGTGCATACATGTGCTTGTGTTTGAAACTGAAAGTTTCATTAAAAAACCTGTATCACTAACGAGTGCGTCCTCCCCTTCGCTCACCTCGCGGAGAGATCTGTAACAGAAATCCGAAGCCAAACCAACCCCCATGGATGCCTCACTGGTACTCCTTCCTGGAGATAAAGCCCTCCTGTCTGCAACCATCGTCGGCTCCCACTGTGGAGAATCAACTTCTGGAGCACCGGCAACAGCTGGGGTTTCTTTCGCACGCTGTACAAGACCTCTTGAGAACCGTACAGAACCTGCAGCAAACTGCGGTGCCTGCTGCGGAGATTCTGCTTCCCCAAGCCCCAGCGCTGGTGCCACCGGTGTCCGCTGCCCAGCCAGGAGGAATTTTTAGCTATGTTCATCACTCGGCGCTCCCCGAGCGGGACCCGAGTGGATGTTAAAACTTCCTCTTGGCGTGTGAACTGTTCTTCTCTGACCACCCAGAACTCACAGAATGGCAGCGTATCTTGACCCTAATCCAGAGGTTGACAGGGCGGGCTCAGGACTGGGCGGCAGCCATCTGGAGGAGTGGAGGGGTGAGTACTACATCATACTCATCCTTCACCCAGCAATTCCAGATGGTATTTGATCATCCCGGGCAGGGGCAGAAGAGCGGCACCAGGCTCTTGAAGCTTTGCGAGGGCACCGGCACGGTGTGTGATTACGCCCTGGAGTTCAGAATCCTGGCTGCAGACAGTGTTCAGTCATCGCACCTCCCCCCGCAGAAAGCAGGTAACACCACCGCGCACCCCGGTGCCAGTTTCCAGCGCCCCTGCCCTCAACGAGCCCGCTCCTGAGCTGATGCAGCTGGGGGCGTCTCAATACACCCGAAGAGAGCAATGTCTCGAGGCAAGGGTATGATTATGTTGCGGAAACTCAGGACACTGGTGTGCTGCATGTCCGTTGCAGCCAAAAAAACTGGCTACCCCTAAGGTTGGAAAATGTTCTGCCTTCAATCAATTTATTGTGCCTGTGTCTCTAACTGATTATGACCCTGTACACTGTGTTTGTGCCCTTGTAGATTCGGGATCGCCCGGCAACTTCAAGTCTCAGTCCCTGCTCTCGTCTCTCTCTATCCCTACCATTAGGATAGCCAAACCAGTCATGGTCCAAGCCCTGGACGGTCACCCCATTTGCGACACTGCCCTACATTTTTGCACTGTTCCCGTCACCCTCACTACCCAGCAGCAACATCACGAGCAGTTATCCCTCACAGTTCTCCCCCAGTCGCACCATCAGATCGTCCTCGGTTTCCCTTGGTTACAGGCACACAATCCCCAGATAAACTGGCGAACACACTGCATCCTTTCATGGTCCCCGGAGTGTCACAAAACCTGCTCTGTGTCTCACATACCCATGCACTCCACCACCATAGAAAGTCCCCACACAAACACACCCGTTTAAATTCCCCCAAAATATGTAGACCTATCAGACGTTTTTTTGGTAGCCAGGGCGACCCATCTCCCTCCTCATCGTCCTTGGGACTGCGCGATCGAGCTAATTCTGGGTAAAACACCACCTCGGTCATGTATTTCTCCATTGTCTGAACCTGAAACTCAGGCCATGGAGAAGTATGTGGCTGAGGCCCTAGACGATCGCGCTCTCCCGCCTCCGCCAGTTTCTTTTTTGTGAAAAAGAAGGACGGGGGGCTACGTCCTTTTATCAATTACAGGGGGCTCAATGAGGTCACGGTGATGTATACGTATCCTCTACCTCTCATCCCGGCGACACTCGAGCGGCTCCAGGGATCGCGCTTTTTTACTAAGCTGGACCTCCGGAGCCCGTACAATCTCCAGCGCATAAGGGTGGGTGACGAGTGGAAGACGGCCTTTAGTACGACCTCTGGTCACTACGAATATTTTGGTAATGCCTTTTGGCTTGGCATCAGCGCCCTCTATCTTCCAAGCATTCGTAAATGATGTCTTACGAGACATGCTGGATAGGTTCATCATCGTCTATATTGATGATATACTCGTATATTCTGGTTCCTGTTTTTTTTTGCCGCACCAATTTTGTGGATGCCCGACCCTGAGCGGCAGTATACTGTAGAGGTAGACACTTCAGAGGTAGGGATTGGGGCAGTCCTGTCTCAACATCAAGGATTCCCCAGGAGGCTTCACCCCTGTGCTTTCTTTTCCAGGAAACTGATGGAGGCAGAAAGGAACTATGACATTGGTAACCGTGAGCTGCTGGCTGCGAAGGGGGCGCTGGAGGAGTGGCACCACCTGCTAGAGGGAGCTCGGCTTCCCTTCATTGTCCTCACCGACCACGCACACTTGGAACACATGCGCAAGGCAAAGCCAAAGGCACCGAGAGAGAGGTTGGAGACCCAGAGCCCATTCTGCCTCCCAAAGTCTTTGCTGCACCCATTCAGTGGGACTTAGATGAGGAAATCACGATGGCACTCGAGGGAGTGAGAGTCCCGTCCGAGTGTCCCTCAGGAAAAACGTTCGTCCCTATGGAGATTAGACAAAGGGTGGTTGAATGGGCTCATGTCACTTCAGCTACAGGTGACACCAGGCTGTGTTTAAAACTGTAACAATGATTACTAGCGCTGTAATGGTATCCGATATATATATATATTAGGATATATTACATGTATATATATTTACGATATACAATACAAAACCAAAATCGCGATGCGGGTTCGTGGACGTGAGTGTTGTGATTTCGGTTTTGTATCTTATGGTGTGAGGAGGGTGAATTGCGACACAGACACACCCCTTCCAACGCTTTCCTGTATACAGTTCCCGCCCAGAAACCACCACAATAGGAGGGTTTTCACGTCAGTTTCTTTTCTTTATCCAATAGCTGAGGGTCTAAGGGTTTAAAGAGCCCGCCCACAAGTTTACTAACACACGGTGCACGGACGGACCCTTTGTTTGCTGAACTGATTGGCTGTGAGAACATGTAAGTCATGACACTAGGCTTAAGGGGGGAAAAGCTGGCTGGGTTGTGATAAAACTGCGCTGGAGTCTATGTGTGATTGTTTTTATTGTGTTCTGCGTGAGTTTTGTGGCTCCGGGCAGCGGGCGGAGTTTCTTTTGTTTGAACGGAGTGGTGAACCGAGAGAGATGAGTTGACTCCTCCAACACGACTCGTCGTGCGGTTCACCGAAGCCTCGTCCTCAGTATGGATGGAAAGGAAGTGGTGTTTAAGCCAATATTGGTTTATAATTTTGTGGTAAAGAAAAGGTGTCTCCAAACAAAACAGCGCCTCAGAACTTTTCCTCTCCTCCACTGCTAATGAATCGCGATACGAACTGAATCGTGAGTCAAAAATCATGAAAGGAACCGAATCGTGGGTTTAGTGTGTTGTTACAGCTCTAATGTTTACACTGGCAGAGCGATCGCTTTCATGTTTGACAGCGTGGTGAAAATGAGGATTTCTGTGATACAAGCCCTTAATCCCCCCGAAGCCTTCAGGAGTGGAGAGCCTGGAGACGACCATCAAGGCGCTCCTCAGCGATGCCGGCTTTCAGTCTAACTCCCATCAGTTCTGAAGGTGCAGTACTTTGGTAAAGAAGACGTACGGCAGAATTAATCTGCTAAAAATATCCGGAGGACCTTTCAGCCACCGCTGGAAAACATCAAACGCCTCCGAGAGCATCTTCAGGTCTTCTCTCACAAAGTCACTCCAGTTAAGATTATTACAACTTTAATACTGTATTCTAACACAAGACCCGCTAAGGTAGCCCTGCTCCGTAACACCGCAAATACAGCGCTGTGCAAATGTCTTGATCCCCCTCATCTCTTCATATTGCTCTCCCAAAGGTCCAGACTCTCTTGTGTTTTAGTGTGTTGTTGAGGAAGAGTTCTCCAGGCTTCCTGAACGACTTCCAGAGACTTTTATTTCCAGTCCAGTCCCTGAACGGGACCAGTTTCAGAGGAATGTTTCTGTTGGTTAAAGGGGACATATTATGCAAAACTCAATTTTTGCATCCTTTTGTGTTTACACTTGTGTCTCTACTGCTCCGATAAACAAGCAAAAAAAAAACCCTGTCCGTCTTCTGAGTCAGTTGAAAGATGTCGGTGTCGGGAAACATGAGCTTCTATGAGTCGTTTGGCACTCCCTTATTGTGACATCAGAATAAGGAAATTTGCATAGAACCGCCCCCTGTCGAGCCCCGCCCACTAGATTAGTTGAATATCCTCCGTTTCTGTCTACTGGTTTTACGAGATCGCATAAGACGCCCTGCCCTACGGCTACTGGCAAAGGCAAGACAGCATGAAGTGTTCATCTGGCTCTGGGTCCGACTCGGGTCCAGCATATAGGGCTGATAGTGCCTCTGTTTTCTGACGTTTTCACGTGTGGTAAACACACAGCGTACACATGGTATGGGGGCGTGGCCAGCAACAGCTCATTTGCATAAAAGTGACAGAGCCCTGAAATGTCTGATTTTGAAAGAGACTGAAACTGTCGGGAATACAGCTGGTGAGTCCCTTTATGTGAGAGAGATTTTGTTCTTCAGGAACATGTTCTGTAGCACATAGACCTGTTAGAACTAAAGTGAGTTTTGTTTAATATCTCCTGTGGGCCACTTGTTCCACTTTACTTCACTCTTTTGAAAAATTAAGCTGTGTTAATGCATACAGAATGAGATTCCCAAGGGTTGGAGTGTTTCAGATCTTGGATGTGGTTCTGCGTTCTCATTAAGAACGTCAGGGCTGGAGGATCCACTGCCTCACGATTGCGGCCCGGGTGGAATATTGAACCCCCTTTCAAGTTCTGTGGCTTAAATACAACCCACCCAAACCCTGGGCCTGGTTTGGCAGCAGGTCTGGTGGGGATCTCACTAGAGGGCGCTCCGACACCCCGGCCCGGCTGCTCCGGCGGCGCTTCTCTCAGTCCTGCCGGTTGTGTTCGGTTCTGTTGGTCTGAAGTTCCTGGAACGGGACGCACCACGCAGAATTCTGCTGTATCATTTCCAGTGGAGATCAGGAAATAGACAGGACAGTTTCCAGTGTGTGTGTGTGTGAGTGTGTGTGTGTATGTGTGTGTGTTTATGTATGGGTGTGTGTGTTTATGTATGGGTGTGTGTGTTTATGTATGGGTTTGCTGTTGTTTTTTGGTCTTGTTGTTGGGCTGTGTTGTTGGTGATTTTTAGAATTTTGCTGGTGCTTGAGTTCTGTGGGGTTTGGGAATGATGGGTTTTAAGGAGTTTCTTGGTGTTGATTTATGTAACCAATGTTGTTGGTGCTAAGCAAGCCAAGATGTCAGGTGCATTGTAAACACCACTCAAAACCACAAAAGATAAACTTTGAAGGTGCCCACCTTGCCCTTAAAATACATTAAATTGAGGCACTATTAAGAGAAATTAAGACAAGATTAGTAAGACAATGTAAGGTGAACAATATAATTAATGTCACTATCTCTGTGCAATTAGTTTGAATCTTTCACAAAATGTTCTTGAATAAATACTGTTGTACCTCCTAAACGAAGTGAAGAAATAACACCAGGTTAAATCAATTCCTTGTAAATAAACATAATAAATTAATATTTCATCATGTTTCAACAAGGAAGAATTTTAATGGTATTTCCAGGAGGAACTACTAGAGGAGTCCTTTACTTGTGTTTCTGTGTAGCTCAAATAACTGGCCTGCACAATACAGAACATCAACACAGGTGACAAAATGCAAAGTGGTGCACTGTGACCTGTATCACCTATATGGCCTACAGATGTGTTATGAAAATGCAACCACATAACTCATGTCAAGTCAAGTTCATTTCTATAGTCCATTACCTTTCTGCAGTCCATTATCATACACAAAACTCATTCAATGTGCTTTACCAGTACAGAATAAAAACATTACGCAGCATTGTGACTAAACTAACCATGTTTAGTTTTAGATCTTTGCACCACTAGCTGAGCAGCTCCCACAGATTTAAGAGACCTACCAGGATTACATACATCAAGCATGCCATACTGGGAGAGCACTGCAATATTCAATCTTGCAGAAATAAAGACCTAGATAAGTTTATATGTCTTGTTGAGAGACAAAAACTGTAACATTAGCAATGTTCTGAAGGTGTCAAAATGCGGACTTTTAATATAGCTTTACTGTGTTTACTACAACATCCATTCATGATCATGCCAAGATTTCTTTACACGGGTCTTCCCTCATTTTTCCTAACAAGATCATCTCTGTTTCGTCTTTCTTTCATTGAAGAAGGTTTTGGTTCATCCAGCCATGTACATTATGAAAAGTTATGTGAAAACGCATTTTCACTTTTTGGTATTGTGATCAAGAAGTATAAAATAACTGAGCCAGCTGTTTATCAGTGCTACACATGTCCTCTAAGACCTGTTATCAGTTTTCATGTGGTAAAATTACTCCCAAAGACCCTAATACTCATTAAAACCCAGTGCTGCTGATAATCAACTGACTGAGTCTTGTAACTATAGAGGGCCGTCAGTAGAAAATTTAAATGAGTCTCGTGGATAACGCTGAGTTGCTGCGCTGTGTGTGTTCCTGAACTATGACGGAACAATGTCAGAGAGGCTTGGGATGGAGAAATGGTCCAGCAGAGGCAGCTGATCTTAAAGATCACTGACAAGATTTGGTTCAGGGAAGACACTCCATCAGCACACATTCTGAAAACGTTCCTCTGTGTGCTCAGAAGGGCCCTGAGATGTGAAGCATAAAGCAAACTTAATGTGGGTTATGTAAGAAATGCATCGGGGACAGAGGACACTGGCAGGTTTAGACACAGAGCAAATAGGATGTAGCCACCAGGCAGGGTTAGGTTGTTTGCAGCTGACAGGTATTGAAGTTGGCTTAATTCACAGACCAAAAAAAAACATGCTTTGTTTTATCCCACTTTCGGGAGATATAGTTCTGCGGAGCGAAAACCTCTTCATTTGCTCGTTCCAAGTATTCTTTGTTCAATATTCCAATATGGAGCAAATAAGCAGAACTGGATTCCTTCGCCTAGGAACAACTACTCTCTCCATCTTTCCTGCTGTAAGCCTGTTGTCATGGGAACATGAACTAAGAAATGAAAAAGTTCCCCTCCCCTTATTGAAACGTCTTCAGTCAGTGTGAAAACGAACAGCATATCAGTTCGTCATGAGTACAAAATATAAACATTTTGCCATGCCATTTCCAAACCTTGTGTGACATTTAATTCCATTATGGTAATCTTGCAAATATGATGTGTGCAATGAGTGGAGGTAGATAAATATATAAATGCAGATTTTATATGGCAGCGGGTCCCAGTCCCAGTCCTGAGGGCCCCACACTATGTACATTTTCATGCTTTCTTTCATCTTGCTTACCTATATATCATAGAACAGTGTGAAATAGTGTGGATGGGGAAAATATTCTAGAAGAGTGTAAATGAGAAGAATAATACAAATCGGTTGGAATCTATCTATCTATCTATCTATCTATCTATCTATCTATCTATCTATCTATCTATCTATCTATCTATCTATCTA
>JBBMFX010004323.1:7500-13313 GCA_037832545.1 Rhabdalestes septentrionalis | reverse complement strand
CTTCTTCTTCTTCTTCTTCTTCTTCTTATTATTATTATTATTATTATTATTATTATTATTATTATTTTTATTTATTTATTTATTTTTTTAAATTATTATTATTATTATTGACTTAAAAACAGCAACATACCTAAAACTCCCCTGTGATCTTGCATATTTCAGGTCAAGGGGCCCATGTACTGGGCTCAATGTGTTTTTCCCCAGATGTCTGATTACGCAACACAGCTTCAGTCTGCTGCTGGTAAGGAAGCTTGTTCAAATCCTTCCACTGCCCACCTCACTTCACTCATCTCTGCTTGTTTGTACCCAGACATGTGCCTTATATATTTGTTTTAAATGCTCTATTCATGCTCTAAGTTTTTTTCAGATCCAGAAGCCTGACACTTTCAGTTTTGTATGTATTTGGATGCTTGTTCACTAATTGGTGACGGATAAGTGACTGTAAAAATACATCAGGATTTTCTGGGAATAAAAGGAGTAGTAAAACAGTTCATTTCCTGCTGTTGTTTCCTGAACGCTTTTGAAAAACCACAAGGCAATGATGGTCCTCTGAATACAAAAGAGTATCAAGGAGTAAAATGTAAAATGGATCCCTCATTCCTGACACAAAACATAAGGGTTTCACCTTATGAGAACAAGACCTTATGAGAACAACAATTTACAGAAAATATCCAAATGACGCAAGAACACAAAGGTTTATGAGACGGCTTAACTGATTTAATTCCAAAATGTGTAGAAGATAAGATACAAAGATTGTTCCAACTTGAGAAACCAGTTAGTGAGTGACAAAAGCCAAGGCACATGACCTTCCATTGACAACCTGAACACATTTTATAGCTAATTATCTAGTAAGACATAAATGAGTAATATCAATATCTACTTACACTAGTCTCACAATTAATTAAGGATCATATTTATCTTCATTCTGTATAATCCTGTTTCTTTTACCATGCTATATCACTGTTATATTTGAATGACATCTTCTTATTGTCTGGTGGAGCTAAATTGTTTTAGACTGAATAGGCAGACGTGAGTTATTGGGCAGGATTTTCAAAACCAGTGACTTCCAGTGACTTCACAATTGGCCATTAAAGCCCATGGATTGAAGAGTAAGGCTTAACAGTGTTAACAGGCTACATCAAACTAATTTTAAAAAGTGAGGACCACTGAGATTCCATGACAAAGGCCATTCAAGCTGTGTTCACCGTTCTTTATCTATTTTGATTGAAAATGTAACCTACACACTATTCTTTCAGAAATAACTGGGAACAGCCACAAATCATGAATCATGAATATCACTTTTATTGAAATCACAACCCAAAATGTGTGGTTTGACCTCATAAACTGTCCATTCATCTCCACATGACTGACAGTCAATCATCTGTGTAATAGACGCCAGGACCGTGGCGCAACCAAGTTCATAACTGATGCCAATGCTTCCACCTAGTGGTAGCACAACGTGCCCTGGTGCATGAATACAAAGGGAAAGTTTTGTGATTGCTTTCTTAGAAAATTTCTATTAAATGTCAAAAATATCAACATATGTCTCTGTAAAATAATTTGTTGTAAAACAGACAATAAAGCAGCAGATTAAGCCTATTAAAGTCAAGCTTATTAAACGCTGGAACAGCATCATTGCCTGTAACTGTGACCTTTAAATCTTTTCTTCTCTCTTCTCTTTTCTTTCTGAAAACGCAGCCTATTGTGAGTCATCACCTAAAAAAATACTAGAAAGGCTCTATTTGCTCAAAGTCTCGGGAATGAGCGCTTCTCAGGTCTGAAGAAAGCTCTTTTGTTCGTGGAATGGGGTCGGATAACAGGAACTGATACTGCCCAAACACACATGGAAAAACATTGCTCAGCTGTGGGCTGACTGCAACGGCCTAAGAATACAAGTGGTCAGCACACTGGTCCTTCTGTCCTGTATGTCCTCTAAACTTTTTTGGAGTTCTGATGACCCAGGCAACAGCAACTCGTTCACCAGTTTATCAGTCACCTTTGATAAACCGCCCTCAACACTTTTGGTGCATGGTGAGATATAGTGCAGGAAAGACAAACTCTTACATTGGACTTTTCTTTACCCCTGAGTACCTCATTAAATAAACCCTTTACACGCACATATTTACTGAGAGAGTGGTGAATGCTTCAAAGTCCGTCACAGTTATTAACATGCAATTACATGCTTACATATTACAGTTCTGCAGTTACTTTTATACACTATTAACACATTGCATCAGCAGGTTTATGTCAAACAATAAAATTGTTTTGTCAATCAGTGCACAAACCATGGCAAATCAATATTTCAGTCGTAATAACTCTCATCCCTTATGTATCGGTCTGAGTGATGGCAATGGTCAAACAATATTTAAGAAATGTATTAAGGCATCCACTGAGGGGAAACATTAACAGATTTTTTGTTGTATTTTTGTTATTTACTAAACTTCCAGTTCATCTACTTCATATTCACATACATCTTTTTTCTTTATTGCATTATAACTTTGGTGCAAATGTGTTGTTGGCACCAACAGCAGTTGTCCACACTATGGAGTAATTAAATGTTTGCAGCATTATGGTTCAAATTTGATCCATTACTCCTGGCAAACCATCGACAGTTCCACAAAGATACCAGAGTCCCTTTGTGGATTTCGCAGATTTAAAATCCATTATTTTAAAAGGAAAACCTGTAGATTCATTTACTCTTGCTTGGCAGGTGAGATTGATCCCTGGATTTCTCACCATTTATCTCTCCATTTCCTTCAATGATGTTTAATGTCTCAGTGCCATGTGAAGATGCTCCCACCTCTGTTCATTACTGTATTCGTTGGGTCATTAACACAACTCTTTTTTCTCCAGATGAGGTAATATATTGCCACATCACTCTGTTATTGTCCTGTCTGAGCAGAATTTGTTGATCTGATTTGTGTAAATGATTGTGTGCATGTTTTAAATGTGCATCCCTTTGTTTCTTGTTTAGCAGAGTATTGTGTGCTGTAGAAATTCAGTGCAATTTGATACAGTTCATTTCTTATAATTCTATGTACAACTGCTGTTCGTGCTGCTTTTTGGTTCTCTTGCAACTATTTTAAATTTACTGTTGGCTTCTCTCTTACCTTCCTTATCATCAGTCTCATAGACATCTCATGCAGTGCACCTGCCCTTATATGATAGTTGTGGTTCTGTGTACTTCCTAATTGCATATTAATGAAGTATTTTATAAAACCTGCTGCAATTTGCACAAGAGCATTTTTACTTTTATTTTTGGAGTATTGATTTCTAGAACTGATTGATTTCTAGAATATTGATTTCTTATTTGTAAACTTTTCATATATGTACACATAAAATAGTGCCTTAATAGCTTTTCCAAGACAATTTTGTGTGTTCCTACAGTGTATGTACATATGCACTCCATAATATATTAAAAAGTTGAGATGTTCACTTTACTCTATGCACTCAGCAGGAAGTCTTGTGCCTATATTGAGACTACAGTCATGAAGGGCCTATTGTAAGTAACATAACTGACGTAAGAAATCTCCTGCCTCAGATAGAATATCTCTCTGATAGCTGCATGCCCTTCCTCTGTTGATAGCAGCGACTTTTCTTGTTTAAATATAACAGCGCTGTCGCCTGTCTCATCTCAGCCTCCTCTGACACCAGCAGGTGGGTGCAGTTCACATTCAGCTGCTTCCATCCTTACAGAAAAAAGAAATCATAAAGAAATCTCCAGAGCTCACTCGATGAATCACTCAGTAACAAACGCAAACGCAAGCTCAAACATACAGATGCATTTGTTATGGTGGGGCTTTTATTTCATGACAGGTTCTGTTTAGACCATTCATAATACTCCCACTCCTGTGGCCCTGTGCTGACGCACATGCTCTACGGGAATGTTGGAGCTGGCGAGCGCCGAGCCATGATATCACTTCTAAAACTTTAGTTTCGTGGATAGACTTTATGACAGGCTGTTTAACTTGTAGACAATACGCTCATGTGCCTCGTGATCAATTTCTCCATTCTAGTGTTTTAAGCAGTTAGTAATATGTGTATGTGTTACACATTTAAGAACATATCTCATTTGGACGGTCCTCTACAGGATGAACTGTGGCAGGGTTAGAATTAGAACCAGGGTGGGAATTATGATTAGGAACAGGACTAGGACTATAAATAAGTTCAGGTTTTGGGTAAGGATAAGGTCGGTATTAGAGTCTTGGACATAGTCTTGCGCAGTTTTGGAGAATAGCAATATTGTATAGTCCAGAACTAGGCTTAATAACTGTCTGGGAACATTAGGTTTGGGCAAAAGTTTATTATGCTGCAAAATATATTTGATATGTGAAATCTTGTTTTTCAGTATGAGATTCCTGTTAGAAAATGAGAAGCCTATTTAATGTTTTGCTTAAGTGAGGCATGACATACCAAAGCCTGGTCTGTGTTCCTCATTTAATTTGAACAGATCATTATAGTAGTAACAGTGATCACAGTAGTGAGTATAATGAAAAAAACATCAGAACAGAACAGTTGCTACTTCACCATGAAATATTGTTACAATTATTATAGCATTTAGAAGTGCTTTTTCATATCATATTTGCCTAATGGTGTATCCTTGTCACCATGACAGTTTAATAGAAGCCCGTTACACACTATTTGCTCAGATAGAGCAAAGATGTGAATCATGGAAATGACATGGACGGCAAAATTTCATTTTCAATGTATTATTGAAAAAACACATGTATCAACACTCCTGCCGTTGTTAACACATCTCCACATGACCAGTAAGTCATCTGTGTGTTAGACTCCAGCAGTGTGACAGGTCATGTTTTAACCAGTAATGGGCGTGAATTAAATCAGTGCTGTGTAATACAGTTTAAACAATAATATGGATACATGTCTAAGCATACCTACTTATTATTTCATTAGTATTGTTTAATCCATCCATTCACCCATTTTTCCTAACCGGTGTCCCTGGAGGCTGTCCCAGATGTTATAGGGTGGAAGGTAGAGAAACACCCTGGACAAGTCACCAGTCTATCACTATAATTTATTTACTGAATGACTATAGAGAACAGGATTCAGTCTCACTTATGATCTCCTGGCCGATCATTATTTTTGTTCTAAGGAAAAGTTGGAAAAAAAAACTTTTACTGGATGAAATGATTCAAGGACTTTTAGAAAAAAAGTCACATACAAGGTTTTGAACAAGAGATATAACATAAAAACTGGGTAAAAGTTGCAAAGGGGAAGCATCTTATGTACTAAGATCTTAATAAGATTTCTTGAAACAGGCAACAATGTCTAGCTTTTCAACTCACCTTCAATGTTTTAAAACTAGTAAGAACATTTACATTTAAAGCATTTATCCAGAATAACATACACTAGTGCTCAGATAGTCCACATCTGTTCTTCATACCTGTCTTAAATCAGCATACTAGACTTAAATCAGCATCTGCTTTTCAACCAAGGTACACACCTTACCAAATCAAATAAAAAAGAGGTTATAGCATGAGTAAAGAAAACATTGAGTTGAGTGGGTAAGTGCCTGGTGGTTAATACACAGGTAACAGTTGTAATTATAAATGATAAATTACCCCTATATGGTAAATGGAGCAGATAATATAGTGAGTATATTCTAATGAAATTCAGAGAGTACACACTTTCACCCAATCTCTTATAAGACTATAGTTTTCTGAGACTAAACTCTACTGACAGGCATCTCATAAAAAAACAAATACATTTCAACATTTGGTTTTTGTGGCATTTCAAGCGAGTCCTTCCTTCCCAAAAAGACCTGGCAAGAGTTCTTTATCAGAAACAATGCA
>JBBMFX010004323.1:0-2500 GCA_037832545.1 Rhabdalestes septentrionalis | reverse complement strand
CTGGGCATACAGTTTATATAATCCCCATAGAAAAACAGGTGCAGATTCTTTTGATGCCCTAATGCACATGAGTCTAATCCAGTGCCTGGATACGGTTATATGCCATTGCTGTGTAGCAAACAAGTGATCAAGCTCTATCCAATCTAATACGTTAATGTCTGAGATCCAAAACTAATCACCCTACATGAGTTTGTATTAGTATTGGGCATGTGTCCCTTTACTTCCAGTGAAGGGCTATCTTAATGCTGCAGCAGACCAAGATATTTTGGACAACCATCACGGTGGACACATTTTGGGCAAGAACCTTTTTTATTCCAGCATGACTGTGCCCTAGTGCACAAAGCGAGCTCCATAAAGACATGGCTTGAAGAATTTGGTGTAGAAGAACTTGACTGACCCAGACAGAGTCCTGACATCAACCACATCCAGCACCATTGGGATGAACTGGTTTGGAGATTGTCCTCCAGACCTTCTCGTCCAACATAAGAGCCTGATCTCATAAATGCTCTGCAGAATGAATGGGCACAAATTCCTACAGAAACTCCTGTGGAGGGCCTTCCAAGAAGGGTGGAAGCTGTTATAGCTACAAATGGGGACCCAGTCCATATTAAAGTCTATGTACTTGAATGCAATGTCGTTAGATTCTCTATTGGTATTATGATCAGGTGACCCAAATGTTTTGTCCATATAGTGTAGCTATGCACAGATTTACCTCATTCCTAAACATGTTATTCTAATTTGTATTCCCGCTTGATATTTGTGGTAAACTGTATCAATCTCATAGATTTAAGGTGATTCTGGTAGTGAATGTGAACATTCTTTATATATAATACTGTTGTAATCTCAACCTTAAAAATGGTTTAATTCTCACCTCCTTTATAATTTTTGAGTCAGACAACTACTCATCCACACACACACACACACACACACACACACGCACACACACACACAGAACACATCCATAATGCTCAGATTCAGTCTGCTCTACACAGCGAAAGTCTATAGCCTGTGTTACACTCCAAAGAGACTTAAATGGCAGGCAAGTTGATCTTTACTCTTCTTAGTCACTGGAGTGGTCCCTTTATACCCTGCTTAATGTACATACATGCAGGTTAATGCACATGTTTCAAGACAGGCTTCATATTTGATGAGAATAATTTGTGCTAATGGGGCACATTTATGGATTTCTAGTTTTTTATGGCTTTGTAGACTGACTGTGAGGGAGGCTCCTCCTCAAAAGCTACATGCTCTGCTTCACTTTGGTGTACTTTTTAAATTAATGTAATGTATTAATACCCTTTAAGCCACACATGAACACAACACAGCACAATGTGTATTATTTCCGTTGCATTTATTATCTGAGTCTCATTTTGAAATTCTCTCGGTTACATCTTGGTAACATGTAGTTGCATACGAGAACACATTAGATTCACGTTTGCGATTATATTCACAATATAAATAATCTATGGTTGTCTGGCAGTCCTCGTTGATAAAAAAGTTGGGGACCACTGCTCTAGGCCATCCAGCTGCATCCAACATTCCTCTGTCAAAGCCCGCCTACACCTTTGTCTTGACCACTCAATGGCTGTTTACAGTGAATTAACATATTAAGCAGCATCTACCTGTGTCCATCCCCACGCTGGGTCAGTTTTGAAGTGGTGCTGAAGAAGGTTTTACTGTCATTTCAACCACATACACACAACATGCAGATAAATAAAACAACACTCATCCAGGGCCATGGTGCAACAAAAGAACAGAACCAGCACACCACAAGACTTATTAGAAGAACCCAGCTTCATAATTGTATAAATAATGCCAATTAAGACACCTTTTTACGAGGTAACAGGCAAACAAAAAGTATATAATATTAGTAAGAATAAAGGTGCTGGGTGGTCATTAGCAAGCAGGCACAGCTAGGTGGGCGGTGCGGGGTGGAGCCTGAGATGAGTGAGACATCCAGAATCCAGATTCACGGTGGAAACTGCAAAACTGCCTCTGACACAGAGTAAGTTGAATTAGTCCCGCTTTTTTCTGTCTATGAATAAATGAATACTTTTGAACACAAAATGAATCGTTCGTTCGACTCACTCGCACACTGAGTCCGGCTCGAATGAACCGGCTCTGTGAATAGAATTTGTGAATCGAGGACTCGAACTTGCCACCACTGTAAATTACCCCCGTGTGGAAGAGGAGCAGCCCACCCCGCCCTCGCTCGAGAGACGGAAGACCCTCGGCGTCACGCGAGTTGCCGGGAGGAGGAAGAAGAGCAGAAGAAGAGGGAGAGGAGGAGGAGCGCGAGCAGCTCTCAGTATGGTCTCTGCTTGACCGCTTGCGTCGCGCACTCGTTCCGCCAGGGCAGCTCCCCAAAAAAACGCACAGGTAGGCCGGTCCCCACGCCTCACGAGAGCACACACACCCTCACTCTCTCTCTCTCTCTCTCTCTCTCTCTCTCTCTCTCACACACACACACACACACACACACACACAGAGAAGGAGCAGC
>JBBMFX010004304.1:0-13315 GCA_037832545.1 Rhabdalestes septentrionalis | reverse complement strand
CCGCGACTGAGCATTCCCATCGCGCTACACGGGCCATCAGCTGAAGAGGTAGGTCCATTCTATTACTTTTTGTGAAACTTTCATAATTATTTGTTTGGACACCCCCATACTTAACATAAAATATTAATTCACCCAGCAGTGTTGAATCTTGAATCTTTTGCAAAAGAATCCATTCCACTTAATCTATAGGAGAATACACATTCCAGTGGAGACTTGGTATACACACAGCAACCCATACACCTACCCACCCAAACCCCGCACACACCCAAATCCTGCCCCCCACGCCCTCCCCCTCACATTAAAAATGCTTCCGAAGCCCATAGGCATGCTCCATAAAAAACTTGAATGAAAGAGAAGTCGATCCTCTTGGTCTTCCCATGCAGGGTTCTTTCACTCCAGGACTGAAGCGTAGCATGGTTGTCCTTGTTGGCTTACCTTCAGGCAACTTATGAATGAATGTACTGCTTCAGTTCAATCTAAACTCCACTATTCCCTTTCAAGCTCAAGGTGGCAACCTTTTGGAAAATTGTATATTTATTTAAAAAGAGGATAGTTTTTGCTTAGATCCATATGTTTAGCTTAGCCCATTAACAATGAAGTTATAAGACAGTGCAGGAGCTTGGCATTCACTCAAATCTATGGTCAATTTTGAATCCTCAATTCAACTTTCACAGCCCAAATAACCAGGAGACACTGGAGGAAACCAACGCCACCACCAGGAGAACATGCAATCTCCACACACGCACAAGACCAGGACCTGGATACAAACCTCCAACCCCGGAGGTGGGAGGAAACAGCGCTACCCACTGTGCCAAGGTTAGAGATGTTTATCCAAAATGTATGATGTGTGTCAAAAGTGTACTTCAGAAACAAAAAAGATACAAGGATTTGGGAACAACTTCTTTGCTCACCAAGAGTCTTTATTGTCAAACATTTCTTTTTCTTCAGTAGAAGAACAAGAATGTTCCTCTTTACTTTTACAGAGGTTTCTATAGGTTTCTATGTCAATTCTGTTGACCGTTTCGTTCAGCTGATTTGAATCTTTGATTTCTGTTTAACTGAATTACTAAAAATGAATTGAAACTAAGAATATGAAATATGAAATTAATGTGGTATTCTAGAGAGCAGTCACTGTCATTCAGTAGCCAGTGTTAGGATACAACTCCTGCAGTTTCTAGGGTAATGAATAATACTGTAACTGTACTTCTGCATCACTCCGTGCTTTGTGTGGATCTTTCTAGAATATTTGACCTTGGTGACCACTCTGAAAAGACTGATTTGAAATCAATAGTCTGGTTTCAAACCTTTTTGTGTCAATAATCCGAATGTACCTTCAAAGGTAAAACAATGGTCATAAGGTTCTGCTGTGTACCTTAAATTGGGTTTAAAGATACACTGCATTCACTTCACCAAAAGGAATCTGTATATTTTTATAACTGTTTTATTATCATTTAGAAAGATAGAGGCCTGAAATTAAGAGAGTGTATAGATTCAATGCAATAAAAATACTTTCAACAGAATTATGGTACAAATTTGTTTCACAATGACAGTTTAGTACCATTTTTCTGAGATAGATGTTCCCAATGTTATGAAGTATATGGTGGATGTTTTGGAAGCAGGAGAAATGCACAAAAGTAATTGTAACATATAAGACAAAGATTAATCAGAATCAGAAAACTTTATTGATTCCACAGGAAACTGCTCATGTGATGACTGTATAAAGACATGGAGACAAGAACATTCTAAAATATAATGTCTAAAAAAAATGTAAAAAAAATCTGTAGGGTATGAAAAGACCTCAGTATGAAAAGACACTATGAGGAGCATGATCTAAGCATGAACACAAAGAAAAGGGAAAGCAAGAAGTTAAACAAGAACTAAACCAAAGAAAGAACTATCAGGGGAATTAAAAGACAGAAAGACAAAGCAGAACTAGAAGAGAACAGAGATTAATAGGAATGGACCTGGACTATACAGATACACAGGGCAAAAACACAATGGGTAAACAATGAAACAAAACACGGATAAAACACAATCAGGGACAAAGCACTGGGGCAAAGCACAAAATCCTGAACAAACGCAGAGCAAACAGCAAATCAAGCTACGCTGGGGCTGAAACACAGGGAATCAATAAACACAGACTGTAACAAAAAAGTATATATACTAACTAAGGAATGAGGAACTCCTGGGCTGGTGAGCACACATGAACCAGACGCAGAAGGAAACACTGAGGAGGCAGGACTAGGGCTGAGATTCAGATTAAAACAACAACTAACTCACATGACAGACAGACACATGACAGGGTAAAGAAAGACATAGACATGAAAACAAGAGGAAGAGAGGAGAACATTACAAAGAGGAACAAACACAGAGGAAGAAAACTAGATATTATGGCTAACATATATATATATATATATATACACAGCTTCAGGAAAAAAATAAGGAAACCACTGATTTAATTTTAATCAGCATCTCTTTGAGTATGACAAACATTCCATGCAAATGTTTGTTAAATTCCCACTTAAGCACCTCATTCTACTTTATGAGGCACTGATTAGTGATCACCTGAATCACACATTATTTAATGAGAAAAAGTAAAAAACACTGCTGTAATAAACATGTCAGGGGTAATTAATTACATTTTGTTTAAGAGTCAATGTGTCACAGTTCCGGTCTGCGACCTCCGGAGGGCGCTACATGACCAGAAAACAATAAACACCTGCCTACGTCATCTGCGGCCCCTGGGGGCGAAGACTCTCCCCCGAGAGACTACTACCACCAGCCATAAGGACTGCCATATCACTTTAAATAGCCATCACCTATGTCGTGTTTAGGTCCACTCCTGCCCTCACCTGTTTCTGGTTTTAGTTATTCCCCTGATTGGTTCCCTGAGGTTCCCTTGCACTATATATGTTCTCCCATGCTCACTCCTCCTCATGGGAACATACTGTTCTGTAAAGTTTTCTAGTTTTATTTTTCATCAGCCCTCAAGCCAGTCTTTCTGTTTCCTAAATTAATAAAGTCGTACCTGATACCAGCTCGCAGGTCTCTGTGTGCTCTTCAGGGCAAGCAGCCGCTGACAGAATGTTCCCATCCTGATGGAGTCCAACTTCAGGGCTCCAAACCCGCTGCTCTGGCCCCAGTGCCAATGGAGCCCAGCGGCGCAGACAGCCATGCGGCGAGCAGTTCCGGTTTCCGGACGGGACAGATTTGGAAAAGGAGCTCGCCCACGGTTGGAATAACCAGGGAGAGGAACAGGTCGAAGTCTTCAACCTGAGAGGCTTTCTGCTTAGCCTCCCCCTGTCCCCCGAGGCAAAGGAGCAACTGGAGCGCAGGGAAGCCCACGAGGACCGCTCTGTAGCCCCGGAGTTTGAATGGTACACGAGCTCAGATGAAGAGGAGTACGGGCTCTGCTGGAACAGGCATCGGGGAGGTCCACTTGCCTTCCTGAATCCACTCACCCCAGTCCCCGCCGTCCCCAGCTCCTCTGAAGTCGACAAGCTCCGGGGGAGAGGGAGCAGCCGAGTCAAAATGGCCACTATCGTGCCCGCCGCTCTTTCTGAGTTGGCATGGTACGCTGACTCAGACTCGAATGAACCCCTTTGCGGCTGGAGTGGTCATGCGGGAGAGCCTCCAGTAATTCTGGATCCTCGGACACTGCTCCCCCTCGGTCCAAGAGTAAAGAAAAAGGAGAATCTCTTCGGACACAGAGAAGACGTGCAGGCTCCAAAATTGCGGCGGTCGAGCCAGACCTCGCCATGGAGTACAGCTGGGTAGTCAGTCCCAAGGAGGAGGGGAGTTTGTAGGGCTGGAGTGGCCAACCCGCAAACTCTACTCCCCATGGTCCCCAAGATGGCGGTAAAACTCAGCGGGAGGAAGACCTGCTCCCAGGCCAAGATGGCGACCTCCATGTTGAAAACCATCCCTCAGACTGAATCCCTCGGCTCGTCCTCTCTACTGCCCACATGGGGGCGTCCGCCATCTCCAACTCAGAGGGAGGAACATACGCCCGCTCCACTCCTACAAACGGCGTGCGCACTTCGTTTCCAATCTCCCGGGCCGCCTGCTCAGCCTCAGCTCTGCGCACCGGTCCAGCCTCAGCTCAGCATACCATTCCAGCCCCAGCTCAGCGCACCGGTCCAGCCTCTGCTCTGCGCACCAGCACCCTCTTTCTGGCCTGACGGGCCCTCTCTCAGTCCCTCAGGTCCCGACAGGCCCTCTCTCAGTCCCTCAGGCCCCGACGGGGACCCCGTCCTGCACCCATTGCCTGACACCTCAGCCCCTAGACCCACTGCTGCACCTCGTCGTGGGAAAGGAAAGCCCATTGAGTCGGTCACCAAACCGGCTTCAACCAACCTCAGTCCGGTTTCCCTACCGGTCCCAGCCCTCCTCAGACTGGTTTCCATACTGGTCCCAGCCCTCCACAGGCCAGTTTCCATACCGGTCCCAGCCCCCCTCAGGCCGGTTTCCATACCAGTCCCAGCCCACCTCAGGCCAGGCTCTGCACTGGCATTGACTCCAGAGCCAGCCGACGCCTGTCGGGCCCATGACCGGACTCCAGAGCCAGCCGATGCCGGTCCAGTCCCAGTCCGGACTCCAGAGCCCGTCGCCGGTCCGGTCCCAGCCCAGACTCCAGAGCCCGCCGCCGGTCCGGTCCCAGCCCAGACTCCAGAGCCTGTCGACTCTGGTCCGGTCCCAGCCCGGACTCCAGAGCCCGTCGACTCCAGTCCGGTCCCAGCCCAGACTTCAGAGCCAGACTTCGCTGGTCTGGTCCTAGCCCGGACTCCAGAGCCAGCCGTCGCCAGTAGGGCCCATGACCGGACTCCAGAGCCAGTCATCACCTGTCCAGTACCAGCCCAGACTCCCATGCCAGCTGTCGCCTCCAGCCCATCGGCCATCCAGCCCCCAGAGCCCCTCAACACCTCAGCTTCGCTCCACATGCCCTGGACTCATCTCCCGGCCTCAGTGGTGGAGTCTCATCTCCTGCCGGCCCCTCCTCCTCCATCGCCTCCCTGAGGGGTGGATTCAGTGCTCGCAATTAACCTCCCTTCCCAGGATGGGAGGGGCTGTGAGGTTGGAATTGCGCCTTTGGGTGGGGGGTACTGTCACAGTTCCGGTCTGCAAACTACACTACATGACCAAAGGTGAGAAACACCTGCCTACGTCATCAGCAGCCACCTGGGGGCATATACTCTCCCCTGAGAGACTACTTCCACCAGCCAAAAGGAATGCCATAGCACTGTAAATATCCATCACCTGTGTTGTGTTTAGGTCCACTCCTGCCCTCACCTGTTTCTGGTTTTAGTTATTTCTCTGATTGCCCTGATTGCCCTCGAGCCAGTCTTTCTGTTTCCTAAATTAATAAAGTCGTACCTGATGCCAGCCCACATGTCTTGGTGTGCTCTTTAGGGCAAGCAGCCGCTGACAGAATGAGAGATTTGTTTTCTTTGAATTATTCAAGTTCTGTAAATGCTGCCAGAATGAGAGATTTGTTTTCTTTGAATTATTCAAGTTCTGTAAATGCTGCCTCATTTGACTTATTTTGATGTTTTGTAATTCCCTTTAACATTATGCTTATTTTTTCCAGAGCTGTACATAAATGACACTGTGTCATTTAAGATCATGTAGAGTCTATTTTTATTGAGTATATTAAACCAGCTGCAACTTACTTCGAAATATTTTTGGAGTGATTTTTTAATATACAACCTATGGAAATAGTATTAGGACACACTTGTTTCTCAGGGTGTGGGCGAGGTCTCATTACATCCAGTAAAGGACAATTTTAATGCTTCAACAGACATTTGGACAATGGCATGCTTCCAACTTTGTGGACTCGGTTTGGGGAAGAACCTTTTCAATTCCAGCATGACTGTGTCCCTAACATAAGAGCTCCATAAAGACGTGGCTGGAAGTGTTTGGTGTGGAAGAGCTTTACTGGCCGCACAGAGTCCTGACCTCAACCCAAACCAGCTGTATGAACTGAAACAGAGATTGTACATCAGGCTTTCTCGTTCAATATCAGTCTCTGACCTCATAAATGCTCTACAGACTGAATGATCAAAATTCTGGCAGAAATTCCAAAATCTTGTGGAAAGCCTTCCAAGAAGAGTGGAAGCTGTTATAGAGGCAAAGGGGGACCAAATCCATATTGAAGTCCTAGGTCATTAAAGTCCCTGTAGGTGTAATAGTCAGGTTTCCCAGTACTGTTGTCCATACTGTGTAGAACTGTGTGAAACACAAGCAGTTGTGTTAAAATTGTTTCCCAAATCAATATCTTGAAAGTATATCAGGTTAACAGTTACCACTCTTAATGGAACATGTATTGACAGAATGTCTCCTACAGAAATTAGGTCAGTTCTTCCCAATTTAGCAGATAAAAAGTGGAGAAGACAGTTTTTCTTTGAGTCTTAAATTATAGTGCTACCTTAAGAATTTGCAAGCACTTTAAAACTTCTGCTTTAAACACACCACTGCACTGCACTCCCTGGCAGAATGTGAGGTGTTCCCAAGTTCCCCGTTTTTCTACATTTTGAAGTATCATTTTATATCGCATCACTTCTGTGGAGATTTGAATTTTTCAGACTTATTCCCAAGAATGGTTCCTGCTACACAAACTAGACTAACTGGTGATCTTTGTAAGATTATGTTCAGATATTTAGTGCACTGAAATAAATTACAGAAGCTGCAGTCTAAGCCACTGGTTTACATTTTACGTTTTGTACTTAATATATAATATATGCCTTGTTTAGTGGGGGCTAAAACTATTTTTGCTTGGAACAATTCTTCTATTTTGTTTTTTTCCTAGTTTAACACTTTGTTCCAAATTATATAAGATAATTGATCAAACAGTTATAAAACAACCTGGGTGAAAACTAAAACCATTATGATTCTATGACTTTCAGAATTTTCTTTGTGTTCCCATTTGCTTTAATGACAGCATGCACTCAAACATCAAACTGTGCAGAAGTCTCTGATGAGTAGATCAGGTGCTCCAGAGAGTCGTCTGAAAACACACTTCAATGAAAATGATGAAACAAAAAAATGACCTTTGTGTTCAAAGGCCTTAACATGGTCAGTGTCACAAATCTGATTAAAGCAGTGACTTACAGATAGCATAGAATCTAGAATACTCCTTCATTATATTTATATATATAATATTTTATTTATTTATTTATTTATTTTTTATTGACACTGCATTGAAACACATGGACTTATATAAAGCTGGTTCCCCTTTTACAGCTTATACCATCTTCCAATTTAGTCCACAGTGGGAGGTGGTCTCGGTCCGGTTCGCTTTAAGTCAGCAGCTCGGCTGGGTTAAACTTGCACATTATGAACACAAAGCGTCCCGGATTCGCTTTGACAGTTTTTGCCCTCTAGGTTTGCCATAGGTAGATCACGTGGTTTAGCCCCAAGAAACTGACAATGAAGTTATAATCTAATAAATACAAACAATTAAATGAAAATGATTTAAAAAGCAAATAAATAAATAATCAAACATATAAATAAACGGGACCTTTCTGGTTAAGTTTGTGACATTAAAGACGTTTATGTTCATGGAACTGTGTGGACATTCCTGCCTTCCTTGGGGACCCAGGGGAGGTCATTACAGAATCACACCCTGACCAAAGAAAGGCATTGTTGGCGAGATGCGGAGGCAGATGTCCACACTCTCTCCGCCGCAGCGAGGTAAGGGCTTGGTGGCCAGTGACGGTGCTGGGCTGCGGGGTACCTCCGCCAGCAAGGAGGCAGCAGGGATTTAAACCTGCCATGAGCCCCCCGACATGGACGTCGGAAGAGGAGGCTCTTTTGGGTCTCCTGCTGCCGTTTCGCCGTGATCTGCTACCGGAAATGAGGAAGCAGGCGCGGAAGCCTGCACGGAGCCGGCTGACGACAGCGTCAGCAAAAGAGGTTCTGTTGTTCCCCTCTCTGGAGCTGGAGGTCCTAGAGCCAGAGGTGGCTGGGTCTATCGCTCAGCTGTGGAAAGTAGTGGCCTTGCTCTGAGCCTGCTCCGCCCCTCCATCTACCCTTACAAAGAACCCCACCAACCACCACAGATCTGGGGAAAAGCGGAGACAGGACAAGTCTCCCACAACAGCGCAGGAGAAGGCGAGAGTGGCCACGGCAAAGGACGGCACGGCCGAGCCATGAGGCAACGTGGGGGCGCGAGGAGATTCCGCCTCCTCCCGTCACAGATCCTCCATGCCCCAGCTGCGGGAAACCCCTCCGGCCGTGAAAGCCGGTGGAATGAGGGTCGGGCTGGGGAGAAGTGCACGCTCCGGTGGGTTGAGAGGCGAGGAGCGCTGCCCTTCGGGGCTCCAAGGACGAGGACGCAGAGCGACCAATTAACGATTGCGAGAGTCGAGGAGCCCCCAGAGTTTCCCAGTACTGCAGAAAGCCCGAGCCCACCGCCAGTGCCGGCTCCAAGGCAGAGGCAGCGGACAACCTCGCACCCAAGCAACGGTGACAGCCTGTGCCAGCAGCCAGTGCTGGCTCCTAGGAAGAGGCAAGGAGCTGCGACGCACCCGAGTGCCGGAGCCAGCCAGTGCATTCCGCCCATGGCATCCCCGAGGCAGAAGCCGCAGCATACGACGCAGCATACGACGCACCCGAGCACCGAAGCATCCACGCACCTGAGCGCCAAGGTGTGCATGCACCCGTGCGACGCGACGGCGCAGCCCACACACGGCCCTAGGCATGGGCTGCAGACGCCGCAGGAGGGTCGGAGACCGATATTCGGCCCAAAGGACTGTAAAGGGCCAAACAGAGGGTCCAGAGAGGCCCAAGGACATGGGGCCTCCTCCCAGGACAGTGAGGAGCGTTCTGAGGAGCAACTACCGGTGACAACACAGACCCAAAGACGTGGGGACTGGCAGGGGAGCAGTCCCAGAGGACTCACCAGGGCCGCTCTAGCCGTGCGGAGTGCCGGCCAATGAGGGAACCTGGGTTTGGCAGCCTGGGGAGGGAGTCCAAGGGATGCGGCCTTGCCGCCACCGCCCCGCTTCTGCCTGTGTGTGTTTTTCTGTTTGTGTGTTTGTTTTTCGGGTTGTTTTTCTCGAAGGGTGGATGGTACTCCCCTCCGCCCCCTTATCTCTGTTTGTTGGGCTATGGCTTTCTGGTGTTCTCTGGTCTCATTAACAAGAATTAGTTCCACCTGCAAAGAATATCAGGGTGTCATAGCCCTCACTGTATAAGTTCGTGTTTGTCATTTTGTCTTTGCGTGTGATTAGTTCTAAGTGTGTCTTGTCCTTTCTGGTTAAGTTTGTGACATTAACGACGTTTATGTTCATGGAACTCCTGCCTTCCTTGGGGACCCAGGGGAGGTCATGACACCATGAGTGCTTTATGCAGAAAAAAGATGTTTCCAACAGTGATGCACCACTGTAACTGTGTGGGTCAGTTTATTAATTGGAAGACCATGTTCATTGTTTTGTTTAGGACTGATGCTGACACCATTTTGGCTGGTCCAGGTAGGTTGGGGTCCTTAAACTTCACATCACCACACACCTGTCCGCAGGAAATAAATGCTTTGTGCACCACAAGACGATTGATGGTTTCAATTTCCTTTCAAGCTGGAAAAGTACTATATATCCTCAACCCAAATATTTATCTCTCTTGTCACATCTCTTTGTCACAAGTCTCTCGCTCTCTCCCTCACCCTCTCTCTCTCTCTCTGTCTCTCTCTCTTTCCTCCACCTTCTCCTCTCTTCACTCACACAGAAGTGCCTGAAGGCTAAAGCAGAAAAACCCACATAATGGTCATGATTTTGGCTCAACCTTTCTCTCGTTTTTCTAAATGTTTGGTGCTGACATACAAATTTTTAGGAAGTCATGTCGGCTCATTTACAAATAACAGTTAAATTAACCCACTGGTTCTTGAGAGGCTTGCGTGAAAGAAAAATACATTTGTGCTTATTTTTACATCTAAGCAAAACACCCAGCAACTCATGCTTCGGTGGAGCTAATTTTTTAGAGGAGGGGTGCAGAAACCTCTGGGTGGACAAAGAACAAGAATCAAAACATTTTAATCAATAAAGGTATGAAAAATGTGGGTAAATTAGTATTGGGATGCCATTAAACCAAAAGCAACTTTAGTGACACTGTATTCAAATACAGAGATTTTATAAGTAGTTGGTCCCACTCTTCTTGGAAGGCTTTCCACAAAAATTTGGAATTTCTGTTGGAATTTGTGTCCATTCCACAAGGTCTAGCCCATAATCTCTGTTCCAGTTCATTCCAAAGGTTTTGGATGGGGTTGAGATCAGGACTCTGTGTGGCTAGTCAAGTTCTTGCACACTGAACTCATCCAGTCACGTCTTTATGGAGCTTTCTTTGTGCACTGGGACATAGTCATGCTGGAATAGAAAAGGTTCTTCCTTAAACTGTCCACAAAGTTAAAAGCATATTGTTGTCGAAAATGTCTTGGTCTGCTCAAGGGTCAAAGACATGACAAGCCTTTTTTGAGGTCCGGATACATTAAATTAACACAAAAGTAAAATAACTATATTTTGACCATATAAAGTTAAACTACATTGTCTAAAAAATGTAAATCCAGTGTAAATCCTAAATATGCCCCAAAATGCTTTAATTTTATATTAAACTCAGAGTAATACATAAAAAAATATATAAAGGTAAGAGCATGGGCGTCATCGCCATTCAAACAGAGGGGGACGTTTACCCTTCACATTCCATAATTATTAGTTTGGACCCCCCCCACATCTAACAAAAATTATTAGTTCACCCAGTGCTGTTGAATCTTGAATCCTTCATGAAAGAATCCAATCTCTTCACTCGCGTGTGGTTAGTTGGAGGAAAACCGGGAGCGGATTTTCAGTGTTGTGTGTTCTTCTATCGATTAAGTGGAGTGGATTATTTTAGGAAAGATTCAAGATTGAACAGGACGAGATTTGTGTGCACGCAGCAACTCCGCTGCTACCCAAATCCTGCCCCCCCCCACACAAACCCCGCATCCATAAACAGACCCCGCCCCACGCATCCCCCTCACATAAAAATGTTTCCGATGCCCCTGGGTAAGCCCATACAGACTGTGCTGTGTATTTCACAGACAGACATTTTCTTTGGTATGCACTGTAATTTTTTAGGTATAAACAGCAAAATAAATTTGTGTAATTTTTAGTAATAAAAAACAGTAAAATGTAGTGGTAATCACCAATAATTTTTGCAGTTCAATAATGTATTTTTCATCGGCGGCACACCTTATTCAGGGTTCTTCGGGAGGAGTCGTACTGTAGAGAGCCGGTTAAAGCAGATGTGGTGGCCTAGTGTGTGAAGACCCTACCCGTCTATCAAATGTTTTTTTTAATTTGTAATTTTTCAGGTAAGTTTGATATCCACCCTTTAGGATCTCGGGAAATACAAACCATGCATGGACACTCACACAGGTAAGTATCGTAAATTCCGGACTACAGAGCGCACCTGATTAAAAGCTGCATGCTCTATTTTGAGAAGAAAATCTATTTTGTACTTGTACAAGCCGCACCGGATTATAAGCTGCATGTGTCTCACATTATAATATAAGATTCGACGTCGGGTCTGGTTACGAGCAGAGTTTAGATTCTCTCTCCGAACCCGAACCCGGCCCAAGCCCGAAACGATCCTCGCGTCGGGTCAGGTCGATATGTCCTGCCACTATCCTCGGGTCGTGCCGGGTCCGGGTCGTGATCAAGAATTAAAATGGCCAACGTATTTAAAAAATGCCGGGTTTAAATCAGGCCCGGGACAAATAATACAGTTAATGTGTCGGGCTAGGCTGGGCTCGGACATGAGGTGCTCAGGCTCGGGTGGGATTAAATTCCCGATCTAAGCTCTTGTTACGTAGTAGCAGCTTATAGTCCGGAATTTACGGTATTATCCATACAGGTTTATTACAGTATCTCCCAGTAGGTACATACACTGTGACTGCTAGGGCCTGCTGGTACAACCCCCCTCCCCTGGCTCACCAGTGAATGCACATCACACAAAGAAAAACCTTAACAATGCAAGACTACAGTGGAGGAAAAAATTATTTGACCCCTCGCTGATTTTGTAACTTTGTCCAATGACAAAGAAATGAAAAGTCTCAGAACAGTATCATTTTAATGGTAGGTTTATTTTAACAGTGACAGATAGCCCCTCAAAAGGAAAATTGAAAATAATTGAAAAAGTAACTAGATAGAAACTGATTTGCATTTAATTGAGTGAAATATGTTTTTGAACTCGTACCAACCATTAAGAGTTCTGGCTCCCACAGAATGGTTAGACACTCCTACTCAATTAGTCCCTCATTAAAGACACCTGTCCTAACTAGACACCTGTATAAAAGACACCTGACCAATTTTATGAAAATGGAAGGAGCACAAAATGAGAAAGGTGAGAAATCATCCTAGAACTACTGGGCTTTAAGAAGAAATAGGGCTGGACTAGCGATCTGTGCATTCTGGAAAAGAACTACTGTCCGATGTACAACAGCCTCACCAGCATGCTGTCCCAATACTTTTGTCCCGATGTTCTGAGCGGCATAGCTCTTCAACGCGACCGCCCAGACACTTCAAATTTCACAGTATGATACATCCCCAGGAGACATTTCCAATGAGCCAGGATTTGCAGTTTTAACCCTCATAGATCATGAGTTATTCACCAGAAACCATGAGAGCCTGAGTGCATCCGTCTTTAAAAAACCTAGCGCCATGCGTGGTGTCCCGAATACAAATATATTTTTTAATATTTGTCTGAATACCGTATTCATAAAAAACACATTATTTGTGCCTTTCCAAATACCGGATTCGGATCCACCACTACTGTATATAATACAATTTATATTTTATAATTTTTTTTACCAGTGTGTCTTACATTTAGTAAATTAATAGTTTAAATATTTTGATGTTACATTAAATTACTTTTATTGATTGTTGTAGATGCATTTCAACAAAGCGGCAATGGAAAAAAAAATAAATACAGACCCAATACGCAGTGGCTGAGCCAGGAACTTTTCATTAGGGGGGCCCGAATGGATCAGTGATCATGTAAAGCTGGAAAAAAAGGATAATTGGTTTGATGCTGAAGGGATTTCGTGCCTGTGCGGACGGTTTATTCCAGGCACCTTATCCACACACCGCAACAATATTTGGAATATTTACCAACAAATTTAATAATAATGTATTTTAAGCAAATTTGTGTTTGGTGCAAAACTTATTGAGGGCAAATGGGTAAAATGTTCTGGTTGGAAGACTATGACCACGCCATCCTCGGTCCGGCCGTCCCGTTCCCAGTCCCCTGAGTATTAGTTTAGTTCGTCCCTTTACTTTTGTCCCTTCCT
>JBBMFX010004276.1:0-13317 GCA_037832545.1 Rhabdalestes septentrionalis | reverse complement strand
CAAAACTCCCTCAGTGTCCACACTCAAGCTATATTCTCTAGTCTCAAAAGAAGCATGAAAAATGATCCATGGTCCTTGCAATTGAAAACATGCAAATGTCTTTTTGTCCATCGGATCAGTGTAACCATGTACTCCTGGACTGAGCCTGTGTGTTTTTGTGCAGGTGTGGACTCTTACATGTGTATCTGCAGGCGTTGGTAGAGACGCTGGGCTGAGAGTTGGGGATTCTGCTGGACTGCACAGTTCGGGGAATGGGTTGGGGATGGCTGGCAGAGACGCTGGCCGCACCTGCTGCTCCTCCTCCTGCAGACACCTGTGCCACACACACACACGCAAACACACACACACACACACACACGCTCACACACACACTCACGCACACACTCACTCACACACTCACTCACACACTCACTCACACACACACTCACTCACTCACTCACACACACTCACTCACACAAACACACACAGACACATACAGACCCACACAGACAGAGCGAGAGAGAGAGAGATAGAACCCACAGTTCACTCTGTTGCCTTGTGGTCACTATGACTAGTTTCCAGTGTACAATGAAGGCCAAAAGTTGTAAAGCAACACAAGCTTTCACTAAAATAACTTACAAAAAAACACCAAAAAAAGAGTTCACACTCATATCTAACAGAACTATGTGGACTGACACAGAACCAAACCGTTCTACAACTGATTCTTCTTTAGTCTGCCTCATGTACAGGTTTATTGCATATGTTAAATGACTGTCAAAGTCAGCTGCTGACCTGAATCAGGTGATTATTTTGGAATTTGCAACGCTTATTTTAAATAAAATTTACAAATGTATTTGAATAAAATTTACATTTTAAACATGGTCAGTGTGAAAGATTGTTGTTCAAACACAGCTTGGAGGCTTTTCCCATAGAGTCCACTGCAAAGTGAAGAGTTTTATAGAAAACTACAGGTCAATAAACACATGCATATAAATAATGATATTTTGAACCTGTGGATAAATACTTTTTCCCTGTTGTTTATGTTACGATACAGAATCCTAGAGTTGTTTTGATTTATTCAGATAAAATGATGCCACGTTGATGCGTGACTATAAGCTTTAGTGTAAAGTGTCCACTTTATACAATGAATACAGCATAGTAAGAACTGCACAAAATTGTTCTCTGCAATTCACCCCTTGGCCAAGCAGGCAGTGGACAGCCAGCCAGTGAAATGGCAGAGAGCGGTGTGGGTAACTATGGCAGTCATAGTTAGTTTGTTAATATAGTAATCTTAAGGTTGCTAGGTGGTTGTTATTGTGGCTGTTATATTCCAGTTATTGTGGCTGTTATATTCCAGATACAGACATTGTTTTCATGCTTATAGGTGGTTGATAGGTTGGTGCTAGAGTGTTTCTAGGTGGCTGCCATGCAATTTTGTTTTGTCTTTGTTACAGTGCTGCCAGGCAGTTATAATATTATTTCCAGTGGTAGATAGACCCAACTTTATCAGCCTGTAAGCACAAGCAAGCTTTTACATGAGGTATTTTCAACATCAGTTTAAGATTTTTTATTTTTAATCCTGTATTGAGGGCCAAACCTTTAAGTCAAGGTTACAAAGACAGAGTTTATTTGTGAACTGATAAACAGAGATCGGTCCTGTAATTCTTCTCGTAAATCTGTATTATGACTGCTTTGGTATAGAAAACCTCACAAATAAGATTTTAATACTATATCACGTGGACCTGGGAAAAAAATAAAAAGCAAGGAAAGCGTACAATTTGTATAAAATATATGTAAAATAACATTATGTTTTTTTCTTTAACATCTTAAAAATTATTTCCAGTGGTAGCTAGAGTGTTGCTATGTGGTTACCATGCTACTCTTGTTATTGTGGGCTAGTTTTTTATGTTTTCTGTGGTACCAGAGGTGACTGTTGAGGTACTTCTCAAACATTTCTATGGTACTCCTGGGACGGGCAGCTAGATGATTGCTATGGTGTTCTAGGTGTTTGCTATGGTGTACCATATCATTGTTAATGTATCTCAGTTGGTTGCTAAGGTGCTGAGTTTCAATAGTAAACACTTGTTCACTGCCATAAGTCATTAGCTACTCAAGGATAGGATGTTAGGATTGGACACACATCTGCATTGCCTCTAGTAGCATATTGCTTTATCGTGCTCTCAAGTAAAAGGGAGATTTAAAGTGATTACAATAATAACTACAATTTACAATCACTGCGCAGCTCAGTGTAACACTTTGGTACAGCACTGAACCAGAGCAGAGAATGAAAGAGAATATAAAAGATGTCATAATGACACACCACCTCTCGGTTCTCCCTCCCTCCCTGCCCTCTAACTCCCTGCAATCTGTCTTCTCTCTTTCTGATACACACAAACACTCAGAGTGAGTCCCCCTCAGTTAAATAAAAAATGACATTTCTCAGTTTCTCTCTAATACAGACAGAATATATGAATGAAGCCAGGAGGCTGAAAACTTTAGTTAAGCAGCTCCCTTGCTCCTCGCGGAAGAGGAGCGAGTGCGCCAGAGAGCGGGTTCATGAACTCGTGGTGTTACGCCGAGTTCAGCAGACACCCGTGTAGGGAAAGGCAGCTCAACCTGCATCTGCACGCTTTGATCTAGATCAATAAGACTGGGAATAAACGCAGGCCCGCTGTGCTGCAGCCAGAGCCCTACAAAGACACTGAGGTTTTTTTTTCTGAAAGAGTGAAGCGTAACGGAGGGGGGTTTGACGCCTGGAGTTCATGGTCGAGTCAGTGAGAAAGAGAGGCACGTGTGTGTATGTGTGTGTGGTGTCGGAAACCTTTGCGTGAACCCGTCGCGGTGCTTATGCGTGTTACACCCCAGTGTCAGCAACAGCGAGTGAGGGAGAGAGAGAAAGAGCGTGAGAGAAAGAGAGAGAAAGCGACAGAGAGAGAGAAATTGAAAGGTGATGAGCAGAACAGCTCTTTATGACAAGCGGCTCAGGAAGGATTTGCGCGACGGTGACGAAGCGAGGGAAGGAGGAAAATAGGGGTCTCCAAAAGGTAACCTGTTTGTAACCCACCCCGAAGCGCTGAAGCAGCTCAAACTGAATAATACCACAACCTTTCACTGGGGCTGTGGCAGAATTTCACTTCCTGAATACTTTCATTCAGTCAATTCATCTACATGCTATTATTTCATAAACTGATGCACTGACTAATCAACATTCTGCTGTTACAGCCACATTATTCAAAGTTAATTCCTTCAGTAATTCAACGTTTTGTCATTTCTGTAGCAGTTAATACTAATAATGATAATAATTTTTCACATTTTAATATTTTACAAACACAATGCTAATTACTACATACTGAGGACCCCTTTCTTAAATTTGTTTATATTTCCTCTATGTTGTCTGTAGGTAGCTTTCTGATATGAGATTCCCTGCTAAAGAGACTCTGACTGAGAGTCCCAAACAAACTGATAAACTTTTAAGGAGCCAGTGATGTTTCCACACTGACCTTTATCAACCTGTATGTGTTTACACGGGGTATCTCACATTTTCAACATCGGTTTAAGATATTTGTTTTTTCCTGTAATGAGGGTCAGACATTTAAGTAACAGTTAGAAAGACAGAGAGTAAAGTGAATTGTAAAGTGAATTGTAAAGTGATAAACAGATCCATCCTGTAATTCTTCATGTCAACATGTACCACAAGTGCTTTGGTACAGAAAACCACACAAATAAGGTTTTAATATTATTGCACGTGGACCTGGGGAAAAAAGCAAGGAAAATGTACAATCTATAGAAAGTATATTAAAAATAATATATCTGTCTTGACACTCTGGCACATGGTTTTAATAGTTATTTCAGCTGTTTATCCACTGTTTCTGCAAAATGATTCTTACCAACAGACTGCTGTAATCAAATCTCTTTAGAAAATCTCTCAAATCTCTCTACGCTTTCAGCTGGTGGCTTGGTGGTTAGGGAGTTGCTCCTGCAATCGGACGTCATGGGTTCAAATCCCAAGACTGCCAGTGCCACCACTGAGGTACCCTTGAGCAAGGTACTACCCCACAAACTGCTCTCTGGACAGTGCTACCCTCCCTGCTTACTGCTTAACATGGTGAAAGGGTTAAATGTAGAGAAAGAATTTCACACTGTGTGCTCTGCTGTGGATTTTTTACGCGTGACTGTAAGGGGCCACATTACATTACTTTACTTTACTTTACTGTAAGAGTTATAGGCCGTCATATCTCCCATTCAGAGTCAGGGTCATTGAGCATGAAGTTTCAGTCAAATTGCTAAACATTACATTTCAAAATTTGAACATTTGCTTTCAGTGTGGCTTATGTCAATATCAGGGTATTGAAAGAGCTTTCATAAAAGTATTAGATGACATTAGATCGCTATAGTCTCTAGCACTATCAATCATAAAATACAGCTAGGAAACTGAGCCAGGCCTTCAGGAATAGTACTCAGATGAAGGCCATAAGACAGCTTTAGCTTATTCAAAGTGAACTTGCTAGGGAAAAAAAATTAAAAGTAAAACATACAAGAAAAGAGTGTATTTCTTATTGTTAATAAGCCCCTCTGCGGTTTGAGCCCTAAATTAATATCTGAAATGGTTGATGAATATTAACCTGGTAGGTCTCATAGATCAATGAGCTGGTAATTTATTGGTGCCCAGATTTGAATCTAAACAGAGTGACACGAAAACCGCCTCCCCATTCAGATCAGATCAGATCTTTAACTATTGCCAGTTTGATTTAGATATTTAATTTGTATCTCTGTAAATCACATAGCATGACTTTCATGTATGATAATGTGGTATATAAATATATTTGACATGCCTTGCCTTGCTCTTAATATGTCCTTCATAATGCACTAATGTACTTAACACGTAAACAAGGTGCCAGAAACAATAAAACAGATGCCCGGTCACAGATCTGTTCTGGCTCTGATGAAGTTCTGGTGATATATATGATGATAGATGCCATTTATGAAACATATGTATGGTCCCATTTCCTTGAAAGGTTGAAAAATGTATTCCTCTGTGTGTAGTTGTGTTTGTGTGTGTGCATGTGTATTACCTGACAGCCAGTATGCGCATAGGTTGAGAACGGTGGACATTCTGGGAAAGTGAGTGGGGGGTCGCTGCTCGGCTGCTTGGTGGGCGCTGGAGCTGAGCTGCTCTGCTGCCCTGGAGATCAATGATGTGGCCATTGTGAAGTAGAGGACTAGAGTCAGAGTGCTGGGTTTTGCACATGGAGTAGAGGCTCTCATAGGGCGAGAGAGACGTCATATCATTCACCAAAGCCTCCAGATCTACATCATCATCTGCAGAAAGGGAGGGGGTAAGAGAGAGTAAATCATAGATTCATTCATATGTATATATATATATAATGTGTGTGTGTGTGTGTGTGTGTGTAGGGATGTGTGTGTGTGTATCCATATCCCTTACTGGCTGCTTGACAGAAATATAAACCTGGGTTTCTCCTTATTAGAACTAAATCAGCATTATACAAAACTGACAGTTTCTCTATTGATATTGATAATTGCTTCCTTTCCCCCTCTCCACAGGTTAAGAGTCTGGGTGTCATCCTCGACAGTACTCATTTTTAAACATTAAAGCCAAGTATAAAAACAAAGCTATTCGCTACTGTAGGGTATTCACAATGTATCTATTTTTTTATAGAACAACTAGTTACCCTCAGGGGCCTGCAAAGGGGGACCAACTCCATGTGAAAGCCTGTATATCTGAATGAAGTGCTATTGAAGCCTCTTTCGGTAAATGAGTCAGGCATCCCATTACTTTGTCCATATAATACATATAATATAAAACCCTGCGAGAACAAGCGGACACGTACAGCGCTCAAATTAAATTGATGAAATCACCAATTGATGAAAAATGAATTTTTTTAAAGCCTACATTAAAACACAACAAAATAATTGTCGGTGTTAAGTAAATAAGCCTCTGGATCGCAATCTCCATTCCAGTTCATCCCAATGGTTTTGAATGCAGATAAGGTCAAGGCTATGTGTGGGCCAGTTAAGCTCTTCCACAGCGAACTCATCCAACAATGTCTTTAATGACTTTTCTTTGTGCACCAGGGCACAGTCATGCTAGTCCACAATGTTAGAAGTATGATGTTGTCCAAAATGCCTCAGCATTTAGATTAAGCCCTTCCCTGGATGTACCCTGCAGATACATGTGTGCCCCAATACGTTTGTACATCCAGTGTAGCTCCTCAGGTTTACGATTCAAAAGCTGTGGTCATGTTTCACCACTAGGTGTCAGTGTAGGAGATGGAAAAGCTGTCAGTACATAGAATACATTCACTTCCAAAGCTTCTTTGTTTCTGTTCATTATTTATAGAAAGCATTATCTCTTATTTATTCTCTGTATTCCTTTCAAAAGCTGACAGCAGTATTCTGCAGGGTATTTGTCATCTTGCTCCTCAGTTCCCTGCGTCAGGAAAGTTCAACATAATCGTTTGTGCAGTGCTGGAAAACTGCTGGGGAATTAATTATGTGTTTCCTACTATTAAGATCTGTGCAGGTCACGCACCGGCTATCTGTATTTATGCATTTAATAAACATATAATTATATAAAATTCGTTAATTTCATTATTGACCTCTTCGCAGATCAGCTAGAAAAGGCCTTTTTCTAATCTGTGGTCTTTGTGCTACATACAAGATAATATACAACACTTGAAATGTACTTGGTTCATCACTAAAGACCCTAAAGAATTCTATGATCATTTATTAGTTAGACCTCTTTCTGTGATAATGGGTGGACTGACACACACACACACACACACACACACGCAGTTCCAGTTGGTAACTGGTACAGAGCACACCACCATAAAACAATACAACACAGATACACTATACATTTAGTAAATTTATTTTCCTTGAAAGTGTCTCCTCATGTCCCAAAGTCGTAGCCAGGTGTCAGTTTGCACTTAGTAAGCGGGCCACTATGCTCACATTCATCATTTCTCCTACTCAGGAGTAAAGATAATGAATGAGAAAGTTTAAAAAATATATTTCATTTATAACCTTCATGTAATTAGATCCAATAATAAAAAAAACACTCTCAGGTCACCTAACTTAAAAATGTGAAAACACCTATTCTCATCCTCAGATGCGCTTTACATGTCCCACTACAGCAGGGAGTTTTCAGCTATGTTAAGCACTGAATCAAAGTATTATTCTCATTAGAGCAGGCTTCAGTGAAGTTATAATGGTCTTGCACGTCAGGCTAATAAAAAGCTGCCTTTGCACTTTCTACAGTCCAATACCTCAGTATAGGATTTTGTCAGTCCTCCTATACTAACAATGTGTAAAATACCTTTGTTGTTCTACATCACTTTACACAGCATTCATGCAAATGCTACCATACTTTCCTAACAGCCTAGGTTGAAATAATGAGATCTTTAGCACACTAAATTGCCTGTTTTAATTTATTAGGTAACTATTAGCTTTGAATCATCAAGATAGGCATATCTAAGTAAGTTGCCAGTGAGTGTGCCCTAGCTTTGAGAATGGTCCACGCCCCAAATATCAGCTCATTGATGGTCTTATGCTGCTCCCTTTGTAGTGATGACTGGGCGGATCAGCAACAGAACTACCGTAAAAACATAACATGCCAGTTTGTGGTACATATTATAATGGCTACTATGAGTAGCTACAAGGTTACTGGTTTACTATGGGTTATGAATTACACAATACCACACAACCGGTCAACAGAGGCTGTATTTTTTATTTTACTACTTCTACTACTTCTACTACTAGTTTAACTACTTACTATTTTCTATTTACTACTATGCATGTGTGCAGACACACAAACACACACTCCCAGCTAATAGCATCGCTCACAGAGGTAAAATGAAAGACATGCACTTAATTAATTCAGATTAACCATCTTTCTCTGTCCCTCTCTCTTTGTTTGCTTGGACCTATTGCAGCTCACTGTCCAATCTTCCAAGTTCTGCATGTCTGTGTGCATTGTGATTAAAATGTAGGTCACCTCACATACCTGTATTGTTACCTGCAGCATATGCATAAGTACACACACCCCACAGGTTATCAGCTATTAACACAGAAGAGATTGATAGCCTTGTGTGTGTGTGTTTGTGTGTGTGTGTGTGTGTGTGTGTGTGTGTGTGTGTGTGTGTAAGAGATAGAGGGAGAGAGAAAGAAAGACAAAAAACAGAGGCAATAACAGAGTACTTGGGTGTTTATGTATCTCCTTGTGTACGTACATTAAGGTGGTATGTGCATGTACACCACTACATCAATTGTAAACACACACTCTGACCTGCACACATGCATGAGCACAGACACACAAACACACACTCCCAGTTAATAGCATCGCACACAGAGGTAAAGCAGTATGTAACTGAAAAGCATTACTGCGGGGGCACCAGCCAGAAAGCCTCACCTCAAGTACAAATCCCTGTGACACATACAGATGACAGCATACACAAAACGATTCCCAAATCAGTAATTAATCAATTAGAGGTAAAGCAATGCATCGTAACATCATAATACAGCAATGCAGAAAACATCAAAATGGGCCTTGTGGAAAACAAGTATTCTGTTAATAGTGATACCTTACAAAATTGCATTGTTTAAACACCAACACAATTAATCAAAAACTCATTCCAGAGCATAACACACATCACACCTCTCCCTACCCAGTTCAAGTGTCATTAGCAGATTATACAAAAACACACACAGAATCCCCTAAAAATGTCTGTAACTGCTGTTTTTTTTAATCTAACTTTTAAATTTATATCACAGTTATGGGAGTGATTTTGATACTTTTTAATTTCATCTTTAGGGAGCAGTGTATAGTAATGTTTCACTTTTTAATCTTTAGCTAGAGTAAGATAAGATAAGAAAAACTTAAGATAAGATAAACCTTTATTACTCCCATGAGTAGGAAATTTGTCACTGTCAGACCTATAACCATTACAGGAAGAGTAATGCTTATATGTCTGTCAGTAAGAGGGTCATTGGTTAGCCAGGGTAGTCTGTGTTGTTTTTGTGTGGAGTTGGCATGTTGTCCCAGAATTCCTGTCTGTAGGGAGATACGGTTTCCTCCCACAGATGTACATGTCAGATGAATTGGAGATGGTAAAGTGTTAAAGTCTTTGTTTGTCTGCCCTGCAATAGACTGGTGACATGTTCAAGATGGTTTTCCATTTTATTAAACAAAATGCTGGTTAGGATAAGTGGCTTGGATGAATGGATGGATGGATGGATGAATGGATATTTGCATGGCATTCAGTTGCAAAGACGCTTAAATTTCATAATCATGACAGGTCTAATTTTCACCAAGTGACAGAATATGATTATGCACCAACCTGGATGATTAGGGGAGCTGCGACTGGATGATTGCTGGAAGCGAATGAGAGCAGGTGATCCATGAGAGGATGTGTGGTCAACATTGTCCTAGAAGGAAAATTCATTTGGCCACATCAGTATCAGATTCAGAGTTTTTCATTAGCTACCATAAAAATGTGAAATTCTCTTGGTGTGGGTGTGTGTATTTTTACACTTTTCACATTCTTAATTCAAATAATGCTTAAAACAAGTTTCCTCTGTATCAGCTCAGGTTAATGTGTTAATGAGTGGCTGCAACAACAAGATAAGAGGGAAAAAGAGAGAGAGAACCACCTCCCATTCACATAAAATTTAATTAGACTGCTGTTCTATTCATCCCACTAATGTTACTGAAGTCACAGTTAAAGGAAAAAATGTATTTGAGAGACCAAATATTTTGTACTTGCATGTAAACCACATACACACACACACACACACACACACACACACACACTGTACTCAAACATTTGCATAAGCTTAGACATAAGAAAGATTGAAAAAATAATAACACACACACAAAACATCTTTTAAACACATTCTAATTTAAAACAGCCCCATGAATCCAAAAACTGGAGAAAGCTCAGCTGAAAAAAAAAAACAACAGAAAAATTTATCAAGCCACATTTTCAATTTCCAGTTTTCTAGGAAACCCAAGAACATGGGAAGCAGTTTCCAGGAACTGGTTTCTGCCAGAGGTCTCCCCACTCCTCTTCTCTGGCGTCCAGAAAACAAAAGGGAAAATAAAAGGGAAAAAAATCTATAAAACGGAGGAAATTTATAGCTCCAAGAAGAGTGTCTCTTAGCCAGTGGAACATTAACATTATCTCAACAGCTAGGCAACAAAAGCCAAGTCTCCTTTCTTGTGTTTTTATTGCACATCTCTGCTGAATTTATATGTTAAAAAAGTGGCTGTTCTTAGGAAATCAGGTAATTTAAGGTCTTCAATGGAACTTCACTTCCAAAAACCGAGCTCGAGCAAAAACTGGGGCATGTTATTATCTGTAACGGCATTTGGGAATAGGCGGCAAAGGAATGTGGGGGTGTGTTCGTGTGTGCGTGTTTAACTGGGGCTCGTTGCAGGCCTCAGGCAATTATGCAAACTTTAACCCTCTCCCCAGCTGATCTTGTTTGGGGATGGTTCATTTCCTAGAAAGATGAGTCACATGATGCTAGCCAGGACTGCACGTCTGACAAACAGTAATTAACAAGTCGAACCATTAAAGACTTGACCTCTGATCTCCAAGCTATCAATCAGGGAAAGTGTGAACTTAGCAGTCAAGGGAGTACGTGTGCACAGACACATATCCATGCAAACGCAGACACATGAATGAATGTCCATAAAGTGTATTAATGAACAGAAACACTTTAAAAATTATTTCCTCTGTTGCATTGCTCCAGAGGATATTTTACAGGTGTCTTTCTGTTCAAGTGTGTACATAAATGCATACATGCAAATATGCACAAAATACACACACAGACACATCTGCAGGAGTTCTCGGGCAGTTTTAAAGTGTTGTGTGGAGAGAGCCAGCAGAAGAGGCCAAAACACCATGAGAGTGAAAAAAGAGACATGCCAGAAAAAAATATGCGAGCCAAGCTAAAAGGCCTGGACCCTTCACCTGCCTGTGTGTCTGGATGCATGAGACTCTGAGCCTTTATCTGTCTGAAATGTGCTGCATACTTGAGTGCACGTTGTACAGAAGCCGGCCCTCTCTCACACACACACACTCTCACACATTCCCTGGGTTGTCCTTTATAACATACAACCTGCTGTACTAAGGACTCTCTTAGGCTTTCACCTTTACCCTAATCCTCACATTCCACTTACATTAACACTCACAAACCTTCATTAAGTCAGTCTGAAACCTTATTTTACTCAACCAATTCACTGCACTGCTGAAACCCAGCTGTATTTAAGTGAGCCATATGGTATATACTATTGTGAGAATCTCAACAGAAGTAGAGTAAGATCATTTTGTTCATCCTCTGAAATTGCCAAGCGAATCAATCTGTCCTAAATTAATTGTGTCACTTGAGTAGTACAGTAATGTGTAGTGCTATCGCTAAAAGTGATATAAGTAACTGAGGTATCTAGTGATTATTCTGATTAATAATAGGGTAGTCACTACTAAATTGGAAAATATTCAATTTGACTTCATTTTCATTATTTCTGTAGATCTGGTAGTGAGATCCTGCTATTCATTCACTGCGTAGTGTAAACACAAGTGGTTTAAGCAATTATAGCCCCCGTTGCTGAGAATCTGAATAATGCTTATGGTCTACATAGACAATGTATATTATTTAAAATGCAAAGACTTACCTAAGGCGAGTCATTCTTATTTTTATTATAAAGTCATTTTTAGTCCTAATGATGTTGTGTATAGTTTGGCATGCTCACTAACGTAGCTTTAAGATGTGTATCAGGCAATCAGAAGGAGCTGATTTCTATTTATTTGTCTGAAAAGCACAATAACAATTAAAAAGGAGATACATCAATTACATAAAAATTTATTATGACAGTTTAGGGCCCATTAACCCACTATTTATTACTAGAGGCCAAGGCAAAAAATTAAATCCAAAATGTGACCTACGCCCCAAAAGTTTTATTGATTAAAATGTGTTGATGTTTATCACATGTTTATTAAAATTTGTAAAAATGTGTGAATGTGTGAATATTTTGTCAATGATCAATTATCTTTGGTAAGGCCTGAAAATTGAATTCCTAAACAGTTCTATGGAATATTGGCAGAGCCACTGAAGTATATTCTGAATGAAATGCAAACACCTCACAGAGAATAAAAACACAGCATAGAGAGAGAAAGAGACTGTGAGGTAGAAAGGGGGCCTGAGCACAGAGAAGCAGAGCCATGGATAAGACCAGTCAGGCTTCCAGTGTGTGTGTGCTCGCAACGGATGTTTGGGCCGCATTCCCGGCCTGGGATGACTCTGGCATGGTTCCAGTGGCTCTCAGAAACCACCCCCTGCCACCCTATGGAGTTATATAAGCCTGCAGAAAGAGGGCAGCCCCCAGCCTCTGCTGAGTACACCAAAGGCCCAGCCATGTTCATTCCACCGCTACAGCATGGGGGGTATAGGGGCAGGGGAGCAGAAAAAGTGGGGCAGAGGGAACGGGGTGAAAAAAGTTCTGGAAGAGTCAGAGCGATGAAAGGGCTGATTTATCCCTCTTAGGAAATGCACATAGACATTCTTGCACAGAAAATCAAAGAAATACTTTATAATATTAGTCTCAGTTCAGACATTCTGCCAACAGTAGTCCACCAACCAACTGATGCATATTGTGCACCAAGAAAACCACAGCTATCAGACTTGTCACATAAATAATGACTAGCTATCGTCTGTATAACATGTAGACCAGTCTTTGCTCTTTCAAGTTAGTCTGATGGATACAATTTTTGATCAAGCTTATTTTAAGCTTACCAATTCTCATTTGGAGCACAATATAGACTGAAAAATATGAATGAAGCTCAGTTTTCCGAGATGCAACTATAATGATTTTTCACAGCCAAACTGACTGATGGACCCATTTCTGAGTCCAGGGTTTATACAGAGTTCCTTAAGTGGAATTTACGACTTTTTTACTAACTTTTTCACTTCCTTCCCAATATTTTTAATGGCCAGCACAGTTTCAAGCTTCAACTGTAGCAGCATAAAGTATGAAGTAAAGTAACGAGTAGAGTAATGAAATATCTTTCCAAAATGAATAAATAACATATTTCCTCACAATTTAACGAGGTAAATATAACTTAAAACTAACCAAATAGAGAGAGAGAGACAGACAGACAGACATCCAGACAGACAGACAGAGAATGAGAGAGAGAGAGAGATTCAGAAAGGCACACTGTAGGTGTATGTGAGTGTGTGTGTGTGTGTGTGTGTGTGTGTGTGTGTGTGTGTGTTAGGGCAAGCTCATGAGCTACTTTTCAGAAGGAACCCTGCCATAGG
>JBBMFX010004256.1:0-13317 GCA_037832545.1 Rhabdalestes septentrionalis | reverse complement strand
CACATTTATCGACATGTGTAGTTACATAATTAAAGAAGTAATTTTATATAATTATATTAGAATATTTTACTTTTTTTAAAAAGTAACCACACAAATTACATTGTTGTGCATGTAATTTGTGTGGTTACTTTTTTCTTTCAAGTAAAATATTCTAAAATAATTATATAAAATTACTTCTTTAATTATGTAACTACACATGTCGATAAATGTGTCTGACTCCACACATAGATTTAGCAATGTAAATACACAGTTATTAGTGACATTACAAAACACTGAGGTGTTTTTTGGCAAAGTGCATTAGAGGACAGTGGATATTTCAGTGTACATTTCTTCACTGTGGGTGCAATCCTATTGGTGTAAACATCCAATAAAACATTTACCTATAAAACACACACTGTGACTGTTACCTTGTATTCTGGTCAATGAGAGATAAGATAAGAAGGGGTTAGGGTACAACATTCCAAATGCTAATAATAAAACCATTAAATTGAAGGTCAGCTATTTGGTTAAGCTTTCCCCTAAGCCCACTGGTTACTAATCTTGTGTTGTAATTAGCCTGTAACTAGTTTTTCACATTCTTTAAAACAAGTTTAACATTCTTTAAAACACTTTTGTACTTAATGAAGGTCTAGCACAGGAGTGTTTTTCTGAGAAAATATTGTGTAACATGTGATTGCAAATGTAAGGCAGGTATAGCTTGTTTGTGTGTGGAGTCAGATATTCATACTCTTTTTCAGCGTTGAAAAGAACTGTTGCCCAACCATTCATGAAACCAGGGTCGCGTGTGAACCACAGCACCACCAGTAGGACAAAGAGTGTCAAAACATTTATCTCGCCGAAGGACATGGGGCCCAGTAGCTGGTGTTCCTCCTGGATTACATTATATGCAGCAATCTCATTCTCCATCTTCACTGTACCACAGCCCCATGTTTTTCGGAAGCTGAGTGAGAAGAGAGAGAGAGAAAACAACAGTCTTTGTCAACATACACCAGTAATATTTTTAATGTGTAACTAAAGGCTTCATTATGAACTGATAAAAATCTGACACATTCAATAAAGCTTACTTTAAGCCCAGGAAAATAAACTGCAACCAGATCCAGGCTGCCAAGAGCATTATGACCATGTTTGGGAAGGCAAAGCCAAACCAGGAAGCAAAATTAATGACATCTGGGTTTTCTTGGAAGAGCCTGAGGACAGAGTCAAAAATTTCAGATTAATGACAAACAATGAGAAAAAATCTGAAATGAACACACAAAGTCACATTGCAGATTAAAATTAGGTATCAGTACTGTACTGTAGATTCCAACTGTTTGGTTTCCCCAGACAAGCATCACAAGAGGCAGTTATGTGTAAATGAATATACTGCATACAGTGGTCGTGTCATTCCACTAGCTTCAGCTCTAGAGCAGCATTTGCAGCCTTTTGATAAGGTAGGGGACTGATGTGATCCAACAAAATTTAATAGACTTTTACCCATGTCAAATTTTCGTTTTACCAATGTTTTAATAAATTGCAAGGTATTTGCTGTATATAGCAATATGGTCACACTATTAATATTAGAAGAATGAGAATGGCTTACTGGTTCATCTGCCCCATGAGGACAAGGTTGGGTCCAGTGCCAGTAAGAGTGGCAGTACCACCAATGCTGGCTGCATAACATACACATAGTGTCATCCCCTTACACATCCTCAACCTCTCCTCATTTTCCCTGCACTGCTCCATCATATCTGCATTTATAGAGAAACTGAGGCTACTCAGATTATCTGCAAAAGACAAAAAAGTTATCAAAGCTCACCTACATATAAGCACATAAATTATTAATGCTATTTATCAGCTATGTTTATTAATAGATATTCTAGCTAATAATTAATAGTTAATGTCAGGTCACCATATAACACAGGCCTGTTATGTAGAATAGAAGAAATTTTATCTATTTGATAAAATTTTGATACATTTTTATGTGAATTAGGTGGGCATCAACAAATCACTCTACATGTCACCTATACAGACAAAATTGCTTTCCTTTTCTACGGCTTTAAAAAAAAAAAGTTATTATAACAACTTTCAGGGAAAATTATTCTTTCTAAATCTTTTTAAGCTAAATAAAATTTCATGCAATGTTAATGTTCAAAGGTACTGTTCAAAAAGTGCTCAGTTACCAATGTGGAAAATGTCTGTTTTAAGCCCGCCCAAAACTCTGAGGTTAATAAATGCTTAAATAATTCCTAATACTAACATTTTAAAGAGCCTTTCTGGGTTTTAGTCATGAGCCAATTTGATTTTTTTTCCCGTTTTCAAACAGGAAAATGACAGCATTTTTCATGTCAAATGTTTACATAATTCACTGTTCTTCAAGTTATTTCACCAGTTTTCTACAACTAATATGTGTAACACTGATAGAACGAGCAATTAATCCTGGCTAAGTGCTTCTAATAAACAAAATGGATAAGACTTAGAATATTCCATTTACTCTGTCATTGCTCTAAGTATCACATGTTGTAAAACCATCATTCTTTGCTCACCCTGACCATCAGCCTGTTTCTCAGATTGTGTTTTCTCACTTTCCAAAGGTGGAACAGGTCGAGATTCTTCTTCTTTCGCTGTGCTGTTGAGCTGCACCAGTACAGCCTGTACTATGGGTACCATCATGGCCGTGGTGGCCGTGTTACTGATCCACATGGACAGGAAAGCCGTCACAGCCATAAAACCTAACATTAATCTGTGCAAAACTGTACAATGAAACAATATGCTTTTTGAAGTCATTTCTTGTTCATCTATAAAAAGTGAGAGCACTGCTTATTATGCGCCAATATAGATATCAGTATGAAATGAGTCTAGTGACCGGAATGTGATTTCCACATGCTGCATATCACCATTTCAGACAATTCAGAGATGATCATAGTGCTGCCAATCAAGCATGGCATAAATATTAAGGTCTTGAACTGTATACGATACAAACATGTAAATGTCTTTGATTGGTTCAAAGCCCAAGTAGGAAGTTATATGATAGACTGGGGCCGTAAATCTCCAAACTAAAATAGATTTGATTACATTAAGGTTTAGGCAGAGATTTGATGCATTATGAAAAATGTTAAAGTTTTTACCACAACTCAATTTTATTTTGGTTTTGTATTATTAATATATTAAATTAAAATTTATTTTTAAAAGAACAACCTAAACACTATCATGGCAGAAGGATCTATTTCCATAGTATGAAATGTGTAATTTACTTTCAAAAAAACAACGCGTAAATAGATTGTAATATAATAATAAAAAATTTAAAATAATAAAAATAAAATAAAATAATAATAATAATAATAATAATAAACTGATCTACCACCATATTTTACACCCCCTAATTACTTTTTAATGTATTCATAAACAGGCCTTCTTATTTAATATGTTACATTTTGTCTTGTGTGCATTTCCCCCTGAACACAATGGAATTTCTACTACACATTTATACTTACATTATTAGATAACAACACCAAGAAGTCAAAATGTGGACCACCAACCACAGAATGACAACATGACATCAGAGGTCTATTATGGTGGACAAGGTGTAGAAGTCACTCACAAGGCAGGCCGCACCCCGACAATGAGCAGCACTCGTAGTGCAATGCGCTTGTGCAGGTTCCAGTGCTCTACAGCCACAGCTACCATCAGTCCACCCAAAAACAGCATGTTTGTGTCTTTCAGATACTGCATACACACCTAGTTTACACACACACACACACACACACACACACACACACACACACATTACACCTACAGTAAATTCTTCACTGATGTGTGTACCAAAGGTTTTGTTGTGCGTTTATAGCATTTAAATCCAGGGGTCCGAACTTACATCTTTGGACTCCATGACACCGAACAGAGGAAAAAGCACAGCAGGTAAGAGAGCAGTGACTGCTAATGGTAGGACCTCTGTACACCAGTACACCGCCATCAACCCAACAACATATGCACAGCTAGCCTCCTGCAGAGTAGACATTGATGTATATTACAAAAAATATCTTTTTAAACACTAAAAGCCTCATAAAGCATTGAGAGACAATAATGTTGAAGTCTGAATGATTCCAAAACTTCACTTTAGAGGCAGACACTTTAAATACAGACTCAAGATCATATTATGGCTTTATATGACGCCTGTTAATACACAAGAAGCACATTTCATTCTTGACTGTTTAACTTGCCCTGCCATCTTGCATAATATTCAGACCAAATTCCAACTGCAACAAATGTCAAATGTTGAGCCTACCTCTTCACAAGATTTTGTGGCAACATTTTCATTTAATTGTGGCCCATGTCTCTTGATAAACCCTCTTCAGTTCCTATTCAATTCTTCAGTCTTTCATTCATTTTACAATTGATTTAATTATGATTTCAGCTATGTCATGCAAGTACCTTCACCTGGTTGCATGTTTGGGGTTTTCCGTTTGCATAAAACATCTATATTTGCTCCAAATCTTCTATATTATTATCCTTACTCCAAATATTGCACACTGCAATTGCAATTGCCAAATAGTTTTGTTTTTTATTTGGTCCGACAAGTTATTTCAGACATCTCTGTTATATTTTTAGCAGAAGACTTTTGCTTAGGACATAGAAACTGAGATGATTATGATTTCATTGCTGTTCATAACTTATTGTGTCTCCCCTATCTGGAGATGATTAAAGGTTGTTTTTATGAACTATTCACTTGTATATTATCAAACAAGCACTGACAAAATGTATAAGGTCACTGCCAGGGCTTCGTAGTTGTTTCACTTTGTTTATTGTTTAATGTTTTCCCTAAGAATGTTAAGAAGCTTGTTCAACTTCACCATGATTGCTACATTTTGGAGTGAGGTGTCAATGGCAATTGGAAAAATTCTATTTCCTTAGTTTTATGAAACCTATCTGCCACATATGGTAGTATCAGCTGAAGTGGTGTAAAACTCCTGACCTCAATTAAATTATACACCTTTGGGATGCACTGAAACATTGACAGCCAGCTAATCCTTTTTTTCCAATGTCAGTGTCTGGCTTTTTAGACTGAATTCCCACAGACACACACCTAGAATTTCCAGAAGTTCATAGACATTCAGGACAGCCTGCCTAGAGTGGAATACTCTCATAGCTGCAAAGGGGTGATAAGAAGCTCTGGGCAGAACTCAATGGAAGCAATTTTTGGAATGGAAAAGTGTCCCAAAACATCAGCTAAAGAATTCACTTTTTAAATAAATTTGATTATTATTATGTGGACATACACCTGGACAAAACATATGCATAATCAAATATTTAAATCTGGATCTCGTAAAGTGTAAGAAAAAGCCATTTACACTCACAAATATAATGACCAAGTAGCAATAAATACATTATCCATGGTACCAAATGTGGAACCATAAGGGTGTAAACACTTTTTGCAGTTAGAAACTGAGCCTCACAAATTAAGCGAAGATGGATGTTCAATGGATGTCTAAAGATGGAGACGCAATTTTTACAGAGCTAAAACACAATCAGTGGATCCTGGTAAAGGCAGGCAAGTTAGGGAATCCCCACGCTCTGTTGGAGAAGTGTTTCAATAGGCCAACAAAAAGCAAAGGTAAAAGGGGGACGACAGACCACAGAAGAAGACCAATGCTCAGGGCCCTTTCACAAACACGGCCATGCTGTGATGTTAGTCCCACAAGGGATTCCCTTTTAACCCCCGCTATGGAGTACGCAGCGCTCTCTCTGTGGACTGTCTCTCCCACCACGTGTAGCCATTCGAGTCCCATGGGCAGCCCCTGCACTTTGAGTCCCAGTTATTCGAACCGAGAAAATTGATAACCTTTGTCATGTTTCCTCCAACATTATCCCCCCCATATGCTGCACAGGTGATCTACACGAATCTGGGTTTAATAGTTACTGTTGTTTGTGGTCGCTGGTGCTGTGTATAGTGAGCTTTGTGATGGACCAGCCTGCTCAACCCGGCCCGCGGCGTTTCTAGCTGCCACACGGAAAAAGAAAGTAAATGAAAGTGCTCCATACCTTCGTTCCGATGACCAGAGGCAGGGGGAGGAGAAGAAATGGAGTGCAGAAAAGGATGAGACCATTTTTCACTCTCCAGATAGACTTAAACATTGGTGCGACCATGATGTGTTGATAACTGGAATGATAGCGCTGCTGCAAAAACACCATTTGAAGAGGTGCGCGACCCGGAGGCGCCGCCCCCCCCCAGACACACACACACACACACACACACACACACAACAAATTCTCGTCGGTAGATCTGTATTTTTGAGGACGTTCCACTGACTGGTGTTGCAGCAATACACTACCTGCCACCTAACTTTCAGTTCAGATTTAAACAACACTGAAAATGTATCAGGTAGTATTGACCCAAAGTTGAAACTAAATTGAAAGCACTTGTTTTGAATTTAAACTGACTCCAATTCTACCCTGATTTAATAGTTATCTATAAAGTTCATCTGTAGCTACTTCTTTGTTGATTTTATATTGAAACATATAAAATCAACAAAACAATCAACAATGTTGGTATAACCAACATCCAAAACCAGGCTTCAACAACGTTTTAACTGATTTTATTGAAATTATGTAAATGATCTAAATGTAGTCTAAAGCTACGTTTTAACTGATTTTGAAACAATATTTTGATTTACATAATAATAACAAGTTGCACTGAGCTTTCTGCTGGAATACTTGTAGTGAAAACAGCACTATTCCTTGTGAGGACCAGAAAATGTCCCATCTTTGATAGACTTTCCAATGCAGATCCTCAAAAATACATACATACACCAACACGTTTTCACTCTTACTCTCCCTCACAAACGTAGTCCCTCTCTCACTGCCTTTTACTCAGACATGCACACACACAAACATACACACATTCACAAACTAAGCACTTACAGTTTGAACTGTTTTTAGGGAAAATATTAACCAGTACACTGTGATATTTTACACCCTGGATACTGGCGAAACACAGTAAGGAATAGCAGAATAGTAGTCTGTTCCTTACTTGAAGTCTTTGTTATTTTAGTTGTAAAATATTATGTATTCTGTAGCTGCTGTCTGAACTGAAAATTTGGAAAGTAGTTATGTGGCCCCATAAAAGAAAACGAGTCAACTACAAACTGTCTAAAACGTAACAAAATGGGTTGGTACACAGTTAGTAATCCTATAACTTAACTAAATAAAATTAAACAAAAGTTTGTCATTACCTCATTACCAAACATATTCTGTTTTTTATTTAACTCTTTTTTGTTTACTGCATAATTCCATGTGTTCATTGATCTCTGTGTTTGCTTTCCCTCTTCACAATTAATCTAATAAAAAAATACAAAGAAAAAACATTGAATGGTGTGTCTACATTTTGACTGGTAGAGTTACGTACTTAATGGTTAACACATTTTTTCAAATGCTTTTATTTTGAAAGTTCGTTGCTTTTACCAAAGTAATATGAATGCTGTATGCGTCGGTTGGTTTTCGCAGGGGTCAGGCGTAACATTACTTTTTGTCCATTTAATATAGACAAAAGTAATTGGACCCCTGACCCCTGCGAAAACCAGCTGACACACACACATGTTATATCATGGACAAAATATTAGGACGCCTGACCATTACACAAAAGGACAGTTTAACAATACTGCATTTGATAAATATGTTTTAAAATGGAGTTCCTTCTTTGCAGACGCTATAATGGCTCTTCCTCCTATGCTCTGGACTCTTAAGCTAACTTGGTTTTCTACAACAAACTAGATAAAACATGAATGGCCTACACTGGCAAATAGCTTTGGTTTTATATTTGATTTGATTACATTAATATTTAAGTTCAGATTTACAAAAATATTTGAACTGCAGTTCATTTTAAATAATTCTGCGTGTAAGTATGCGATTAATCACAGACATGAAATTCTCACCAGATGTTGGTAGCAATCCATCCAATCAACACATGCAAAGAAATCAACCCATAGATGTCCATAAATTATGTGTAATAAAAGGATTCAAATATTAAACACATAAAGAAAGTAAGGTGCACAAAGGCATGGAAAGTCATGGCACCAGCTGATATCAATCATTAGAAAGCAAACCTGTTGTGACGGCCACCTCGTTCTCGTCCTCGTGAAGGCTGAGAAATGTGAATTCCATAAACAGGAGATCTTGTTTCTCGGCCACCGCATCAGCCGGGATGGTATCTCCATGGAGGAGGCCAAGGTAGAAGCCGTATCTTAGTGGCCAGAGCCCCGGTCAGTAAAGGACTTGCAACGGTTCCTGGGATTCGGCAATTATTATAGGAGGTTCATGACTATAGTACAGTGGCTGCCCCACTGACTCCCTCGTCCGAGGCTCTCCTAAAAAACTTGTGATTAATCTCGCCGCACAGGCGGCATTTAATTCTCTAAAGCAGGCTTTCTGTTCCACGCCCATCCTGCAGATGCCAGACCTGGAGCATCAGTACACCATAGAGGTGGATGCTTTGGAGGTAGGAATCGGGGAAGTCCTGTCCCAACATCACGGCTTCCCCAGGAAATTACACCCCTGTGCCTTTTTCTCCAGGAAGCTGTCGGAGGCTGAGAGGAATTATGACGTCAGCAATCGTGAGCTGCTAGCTGTGAAGGGGGTGCTGGAGGAGTGGTGCCACTTGCTAGAGGGTGCTCAGCAGCCCTTCGTGGACCTCACAGATCACCACAACCTGGAGCATGTGAGGAAAGCCAAAAGGCTAAATCCCAGACAGGCACGGTGGGTGTTCTTTTCCAGGTTTAGATTCCAGATCTCGTACCGCCCGGGAAAAATGAATGGAAAATTTGACACGGTTTCGTGTCAATTTGGCATAGAGAAAGAAGTCTGGGAGCCTGAGCCCATCCTACCACCTCAGTTTTTCGCTGCGCCCATCCAGGGGGCACTGGACAAGGAAATCGAGAGGGCACTCGAGCGAGTCCGAATACCTCTCGAGTGTCCCGCGGACAGGACCTTTGTCCCTGAGGGGTTGCGTCAAAGTGTGGTGGAGTGGGCTCATGTTACTCCCACCACCGGTCACCCGGGTGTTACGAGGACCCTGGAGGTGGTGGCTTGAAAGTACTGCTGGCCGGCCATGTCACAGGATGTCCAGCGATCAGTACTTTTGTGCTCAGTATGCGCCACCACCAAAAGCCCTCGTGTCCTACCAAGTGGAAAATTTAATGCCCCTACCTGTGCCGGACAGACCATGGTCTCACCAACAGGTCGTGGAAGCCCTGTTCCAGTCGGTGTTAGACCGCGGCTCTCAGTTCATGTCGTGGGTATGGGGAGCGTTCCTGCTGCATCTGACTGACCTCAGGGTATCACCCTCAGTCGAATGGTCAGGCAGAGCGGACCATCCAGGAGCTCAGCCGATTCCTCCAGGCATACTGCCACAGCCGGCAGCACGACTGGGCGGACTTCTTCGTCTGGGCAGAGTACGCTCAGAACTCCCTGTGCCACTCCGCCACTGGCCCGATTCCTTTCAAGTGTGTGCTCAGGCGTCAACCCCTGCTGTGTCCATGAGACCAGAGCCCCACTGTGACTCCTGGAGTGGATGCCTGGTTCCGCCGGGCAGAGCGTGTGTGGGAGGATACACACACGTCCCTCCAGCAGGCAGTTCGGCAGTTCAAAGATCGTGCCGACCGTCAGCGGAGGGAGACGCCTCCGATAAAAGAGGGTGACAGAGTTTGGCTCTCCACTAAAGATCTCAGTCTCCCGTATCCCTGTTCAAAACTTTCACTACGTTATACAGGCCCCTTTTTAGTTTTGAAACAGGTAAACCCAGTCTCATTTAAGTTGCAGTTACCTCCGGATCTCAAAGTTCACCCCATTTTTCAAGTCTCTCTCCTTAGGTCTGTCTGTCCTGGTCCCCTGAATGAGGTGCCCGTCATACCGCCCGAGGCTATCGACGTGGACGCTCCCTGTTGGACTTGTGTCGGCACAAGGGTGGGATTGAGCACCTAATAGATTGGGAGGGGAACGGACCCGAGGAGAGGAGGTGGGTGCCAGCTCCCGACATCCTCAGCCAAAAGCTGAAGGATGACTTTCACACCGCGTGACCGGATCGCCCAGCTCCTCATCCCTGGGGCCGCCTTCCCCGGCCGCTGTCGCTCCAGAAACCTCCTGGACGGCAGCGTGATTTGGGGACTCACCCGGAGGTGATCCAGCCTGAAGAGGGGGGTACTGTGATGGCCACCTCTTTGTTCAACTATTGCCAGTATCTGTCTCGTCCTGGTTCTCGTTGTCTTTCTAATTCCTTGTATCTGTCGTGTTCTCGTCCTGCTTGTCTGTTACCTCCCTGTACCTGCCTCATTCTGGTCCTGTCCTTGTTCTCATTCTGCCTCGTACCAGTTCCGAGCTTCCCTGTGCCTTGTGTCTAGAAATGTCTTTTTGTCTTTTCTCCCAAGGCCCATGTTCCTCCCGTTTTGCTCTGAATCGGGTGCACGTCCCTGCACCCCCTGTCCACGTCCACGTATTCCTAGCCGCATTGAGTGGTTCTCAAGCCGGCATCCTGCTTTTGGTTTTTGTTGTTCGTTTGAGGAGCATGGGTCATGTGTTTTTTGTGTTTACCCTGTCTGGCGTCTGTTCAAAGGCTCTTTTGTGTTTCATTAAAAGCTTCTTATCACCACTACTGAGTGCATCCTCCCCCCTTCCCTTTACCCATGCAGAGAGATCCATGACACCTGTCAATTCATGCAAATTACTATCAGCTGGATCAGTCCCAACTGTTGGCCTATAAATAGATGTCTCATTACTAGGGTGTCACACAAGAAACCATTCTAATGGCATAGGATACAGAAGAATTTGTTTAACTACTGAAGGTTACAGAAAGCACTTTTGGGGCCATAATCATGAAGTGGAAAGAACATAATTTCACAAAGATATGCTCCCTGCAAAATTTCAGACAGAGGAGTGAAAAGAATTGTCCAAGTATCAAGGACCAATTGTGGACAGATTCAGAAACACCTGGAATTACCAAGGACATTACCATTGTAAGAATGTGTGTGAGATAATGAGAAGAATTAGTAAAGAGATATGGTTCTTGCCATTGTTTTTATATATGTTAATGAAATCAAAACTTTGTCCAGTTTTTTACTCTCTATACTCACTGAAAAAAAGGTATTACAATGGTAATGCATTAGTATGCAAGTTATATAGATATCCACATGAGGATCGGATGTGTGAAAAGTTTATTACGGTCTGGAAGAATAATGTGGATAGTTTAAACATTATGTCTGTTTATCTTTATCGGTAGCATGCCATGGACCATAGCATGGACAATAATTTAGTAAAGTAAAGTAGCCCCTGCACTTTGTAAAAGAACACATAAAGCAGAAATCAGTTACTGAAAAACATTCCCATTGCCCTCCTTTATTTAGTTTTGTTAAGGACTTTTCTGCTGTTCTCTACATACTAGCAATTATCAAATTACTATTAGGTACTATTACTATTTACTGTGTACTCATGGGCTAATCAATTGTATGTTACAGATGCTAGTATATAGATTTTTGGCTGCAAAACACAGATTTCCTTTAATTCATTAAATATTAGTTTGATGTCATAAATGATGTCCTCATAACAGGAATCCAACCCAAAACAAAAGCAGAGCATGAGTTGAGCGAATGGTGGCAAGACAAAATGAGGTGGGATGGTAAGGGGAAAAGGGGAAGAAGGAAATAAAGAGAAGGTCTTGTCTGTGTGTAGAGTAAGGGGAGGAGTGACAGGGAGATAAACAGAAAGGACTATTGCTGAAACGCAACACAGCGCGAAACTTACAGGCCTGCTGAGAGATGCACAATGGGGCTCTGGGAGAGAGCGAGGATGAAGTTTCCTTACTACATACTGAATTAGAGGAAAATTTGGGTAGGCTTTGTTGCAGGTTTGATCTTAGTCAGGCAGTAAATAAAAAACACAATGAGAATTGTTAAAATATGTAATGATTTTGAGACAGATTGAGGTGATGCTCGACAACAAAAATCAAAAAACAAAAAGCATAAAGCAGGTTAATACCTGGGGTACAAACTGAACATGGACAAGAACCAACACTAAACTTGTATCAAATTAAAAAGACTTGCATGTGAGAGGTCAAAAACCTAAAAGGGATGACAACATATGAGAACACAACAGTGAACACAAATTTCCAGGTTGGGCTAGAAAAATCTTAATTTTAATTTAACTTCAATACTTCTTTTTGGACTTCTCTACAGTTTCATAGGAAAGTTAATGCACAGATTCGTCAATGTGCAAACTGTAAATGTGCACTCAGATACAACAATGGTATTAAGCTACAAATGTGTATGTATACAAGCTTTGTGTTTGTTACCCACTGCAGAAGACCCAACCCTGATTTTTGCAGAAGACCCAACCCTGATTCAAACCTGAGTTTAATTTCAACTCTAATCTAACAATCCTAATGCCTACAGTGTGCAAATATTCTATTCAGGGCCCAAATCTTTGGCCCAGAGTGTTGACTGTATCAAATCCACACACACTGTCTTTGATATGAAGCAGAATGCTTATATAACATATCTGGTGCTCTGATACCATTCTTCTTTACAGCAACAAATTACTTTAATGAAATTAATCCATCAAATGGAATGTGTCCTCTCTTATGATGCTATAGAAAAATATATTGTGACTTAATAAAATACTTCAAAAAACCCATAACATAAAAGTTCTATATCAGGGAACTTTCTGCGAAGGTCTGGGTTTCATGCATGAGAAATCAAGGGCATTAATGAAGAATTTGTCAACCTTTGCTGCAATAGTACCCTCTACTGCTCTAAGAAGACTTAAAACTACATAATGGAACATTTGTGTGAGGCTTTGATTGGAGGATTGGATAAGTGCTACTCGGCTAATGAGCTAACAAATCTCCACACTTGCACCTGGGTTGCATAGGCACCAAATGACATCACACACAACGATATGACATCATCAGTGTGTGCCTAGGTTTCTGTACACTTAATAATTGGGGGACAGGCTCCATCGGAGACTTGACTGAGGCAGACCAGACGTGACAGTAGCCAGCTTCCAAGGAGGAGCCAGGGGAATCCCCAGCCACCCTCAAAGCCGTGCAAGGATGACCACAGTGACTGGGCTTTCCCACTAACCTTGGTCTCCATGGTGGACGTGCTCAGGGGTGAGGAGCCGGGTGGATCTTGTCTCAATACTTTACCGGCTGGGATGAACTCCTCTACTTAACCCTCTGGCTGTCCTCGTTTTTACTACGCTTTAAGCGTCCTCGTGGCCAAACATGGCCACCAACAGATTAAGTCTGTGATTTTTATTATATTTATGCTTTTTTGCTATTTTTACTGCATAAAGTGTTTA
>JBBMFX010004245.1:0-13317 GCA_037832545.1 Rhabdalestes septentrionalis | reverse complement strand
TATGTGCCAATGGTTCCGCCCCTTTTATGAAGGGACTATTGTAATTGGTTAAACCAAGGAACGCGTGTCAGCGTCAGCCAATCACAGGCAGAGACTGCAATACGTCCGAGGGCAGAGAGAAAAAAAACCACGACTAGTCGACTGCTCTCAGAGGCCGTCAACTAGTGCGCTTATAGTCGACTAATTGACTAGTCGACTTTTGTGTTAATGCCCTAATATATATATACTGATCTCTCTGTGTAAATGCCTTTGTGCCACTCTGTGACTGCCAGGGTCTCCTGCTAATAACACTCTGACCAAAACTCTTTCATCTACTACTCTGTAACTTAGCAACAACAACCAGTTGCTAAAAACACAACAGCAAAAAAATATAATGCTGCATTGCATCATTCACTGAACAGTGCAGTGTGGCTTTTCACCACAATCCGTCTAAAATGATCAAGACTAGAGCTGTTGTGAATCATATGTAATGTTCATCAATGTTTCAGTTTCAGTTTGTGTTTTTAATCTGCAGGGAGCTGCTGTTTTATTTTTAATGTCTTCAATAAAAAATATGGGAATGTATCTGTAAAGCTTTTGGCTGATTTACAGATCTACACTCAGGGACATAAATATTGGGACACAATTCTAATCTTTTAGGCTCTATATACATCCACACTGGATTTGAAATAAAATGAACAAGATGTGCTTTAATTTCTTTAATTTCAGGGTATTTATGTACATATCAGCTGAACGGTGTAGGAATTATAACAGTTTGTATGTGCCTGACTGTACTCTATGACTGCAGTATCCAAGGGCCAATATCTAACAGTAGAGCAGAGAGGCTTCAGCTACTGCAGAAATATGCTTCATGCTAAATGTGGCACTCGAGCCTACATTTAGGTTTGACATGTTCATTTGTGGTGTTTTGCAGCACCTCAGTACCTCCACACTGTATCCCTCACCTTTGTCAGTTTTCACTATTTATCACCATCATTTTCATGTTGTGTTCATCAATGATCTCTTCCTACAATATACCCAGCATGCCTTACGGAAATACATCACAGGACTGCTGGGAATCCCTGTGGTGTTCCCCTCATCTGATGAGTCATTTTTGCTGTATGAGTAATCCTCTCCACTGTAATGAAGAGTTGCAGGCACTTAACCGCTGCAACGAGATATTCGGTTTCCTAGCAGTGAAGTTTGCATCCGATTGTGCTCATAAGCAAAGGAGAAAAAATAGGAAAGCCCTCAGTTGCACTTTTTCAGGAATTCATCCCATCCATCACCAAAAAAATGTCTACGGTGCAGATGCAGCAAATAAACCAATATTTAAAGTTTTAATCTGAGCCAGAGTGCCCTTTTTCAACGATTCTGTTCATAACTTTTATGGACAGAATGTATAGGCACAGCCAGGGTGTAGTGGGGGTCCAGTTTGGTGGCCTCAGGATTGGGTATCTGCTTTTTGCAGGTGATGCTGTTCTGTAGGCTGCATCAGGCCATGACCATCAGCTCTCCCTGGAACAGTTCTCAGACGAATGTGAAGCACCTGGCATGGGGATCAGCACCTCCAAATCCGAGACCGTGGTCCTCAGTCTGAAAAGAGTGGAGTGCTCTCCCCGGGTCCTTCCCCAAGTTGAGGAGTTTCAGTATCTTGGGGTATCTTGTTCACAAGTGAGGGGAGAATAAAGCGGAAGATTGACAGACGGATCGTGTGGCATCAGCAGTGATGGGGTCTGTCCTGGTAAAGAAAGGGCTGAGCTGAAAGGGTAGACTCGATTTACTGGTCACTAGCTGTGAGTGGTGACTGAAAGAATGAGATTGCAGATACAAATGAGTTTTGCATGCACGGATATGAAATGAGTTTCCTCCACGGGTTGGCAGGGCTCTCCCTTAGAGAAGCTCAGTCATCCGAGAGGATCTGAGAATAGAGCCGCTGCTACTCTACATCGAGAGGTGCCAGATCAAGTGCCTCGGACATCTGGTTAAGATGCCCCCTGGGTTCTGGGCATGTATCATTGGGATTAGACCATGGGGAAAACTCAGGACACGCTGGAGAGACTACTGAAAGAGCTGGACGAAGTGTCCAGGAAGAGGGAATTCTGGGTTTCCCTGCTCGGGCTTTTTCCTCAACAACCTTACTCTGGTTAAGCGCAAGAAAATGGACGGATGGATGGATCTTAGACAGAGGGTCCCTTTGTGTCATGTCTTATCATTAGACTCGTTACTGTAATCAAGGCCCCTCGAGGTAGAGGGCTGCTGTTATAGGGGCAGGACGCAGCACAAAAGTGTTTGCCGTGGGTCTACATTTGAGTGCTCCTACTTTTGAGAGTTTCCTGCGAGAGTGGGCGGAAATAGAGAGACGTGTTGGCGGGAGCAGAATGAAGTATTATCTGGACTTCCACAAACTTCACATTTGCCTAGAATATATTTTTCCAGTTTGTTTTTATGGGGGGAACATCACATGTAGTAGGCGACCGAAACTGCAGATGTTTGCTTTGTGCGGGAATCTCTGGGACGGCAGGCAGCAGGTAGGAAATGCAGTGAGCACCTACCGAGGTTTCCCTATATTTCTCTCATTTTGACTGTGAAATGTTTCTATTGTGGCTGTTTAGGTGTTTTCAGGTCATTCAGGTCTGTAGCCTAGTTAGAAATGTTGCAAGCTGTATTTTTTATGGTTAACTAAATCTACCTTTATATAAAAGATATCTTTAATTTACAGAGCCGTGCCCACATAACCTAACCTATGTTTAATACATTCCTATATGTTAGTTAGGCAACAAGTACATTTGGTACCTTATTTGATTTTTATAAGCCAAAATATTATAGCATTTAAAATGTGTCCAGTACTTTTGGCCCACACTATACACTACCATCCTTGCGGGATGGTAGAGGGACTGAAAAGTGGGATGAAAAATCTGTTCCAGCTTGAGTCACAGTCACTATAGCATGTGGGCTAATGACTTAAAGCCTTTAGTCTCACAGTTTAGACCCCAGTCTACAGCAATAAAGGGTGCTCACTAAGATGTTTAGGACATTTTGTAATTCATTTAAACAGGGATCCACAGAAAACACCCCCCCATTCACCTTGCTAAGTGAACATGGAGGCGGTGGCTGTGGTTTCATGTTTTCCCACATCCGGCAAATTCATGAAAGTGATTTCGACACAAAGTGTTGTCAGTGTTGACTTTTATGTAGGCTTTATGGCATATTCAGTGAGACAGCATTCGATCGGTTGCCGAGATTGTGGAGGGAGATAAAGAGCGCACACTGTAGCGGCCCAACGACCCTGGAGGAGGCAATAAAGGCTGAAATTCATTTCTGCAGCTGCAAGTGAGCCAACACCTGAGACCATGAAGAACAATGGCTCTTAAATCAGCGGCCCACTGGTAAAAGACAGTCCTCAGTCCATTACAGCCAATATGTGCCACTTAGGAAGTAATTGATTGTGTGTTTGTTGGGGGCATGTCTTCATCATTGTCATTAACACCTTGTAAAACAAGTCTGTTAGTCTTAGAGTAGCAAAAGTCCATCTACAAAGATGATGCGAAAGTCTGGTTGAAGGCAAGGAAGACTCCAAGAGAGGTGGAAAAAAACACAACGACAGGCTTTCAGTTAACCTGAGCCATGCCCCAATATACCAATGCACCAACAAACCAGTCACATTTTATATTAAGTGTCTAAAAACTGCTAAATTTCACACTGACAATTATTATAATAACATCACTACTATACTCTCTCACCTGGTTTACCGAAGTAGAGCTCATGTAATAATTCAGGTGTTTCTTATGCAATGAAAATCACGAGTGGCAATACTGTAATCTAGATGTAACAAATAGGTAATAGTTTAATAATGAGTGCTTCAAATATTGGTCAAGAATCTTTCCTTTTGTGGTTGTTGGTAAAAATGTTATACTGCATTTGTGGAAGAAATCCCACTATTATTCTTCTTAAGTATTCTACTTCTTCTTCTTCTTTTTCTTCTTCTTCTTCCTCTAATTATCATTTTTATTATTATTATTATCATCATTATTATTATTATTATTATTATTATTATTATTATTATTATTATTATTATTATTATTATTATTATTATTATTATTATTTCATTCTACCTGTTTTTTAGAGCTAATAGACCTTCAAGGCTTTGTTAGCAATTGAAAGAATTCCAACGCTGACACGTGCCTTGGACCCCGCCCTGTTGCACTTGTATTCCGGTAATTGATCAATCGCTGATCTTGAGTATTGATTGTTGAACTCTATATCTAGTAGAGCTGGGAATGGGATCAGTCAGCGTGGATGAACACACCTAAGGGTGAACGTAACACACCACAATTCCTCGCCAAATGGGAACATTCTCCAAAGCTTGTTCCACCTAGCAGCAGAGGCTTTAAAAGACCACAGTTTCAAGTGGAGGGGATAGAGTGCATCCATAGAGTCACGACTTTTTACACGAAGGGAAACGGCTGTTCCGAGATCCTGCCAGATTCTGAGGGATTCCAGACCAAGATGGCTTTAAATCCCCCAACTATCTCATTGTTTGGAATAAACACAAAAACAAAGAACACTGTTGACTTGCAGCCCCACGTTAGACCCGTAGGGGCGAGATGTCGCCGGCTGCTTGGTTTTTTTAAGGTCGCAGGGCAGGCAGAAGAGCCAAAGTGACGGAGACTAACATTGAGAGGATGTTATGGCAGCAGCTCTGTGGTGCACTTGGTGATTATCAGGGCTCCTGTCTCCCCCGGTTAAACAGATAAAGCTCAATATCCGCACCCATGCACCTGGAGAAGGATTTCAAATTCAAAGTTCAAAGTTACATTCAGCATGTTTATTCCCCATTAATACACACTCTTCCATCAGATACCTCAGTCTAACATAGACACACACTACATTTAGAAACACCCCTATATCCGGCCACACCGGCATCTTTACTGCACCTACTTTGTAGCCCCAGTTCACACTGTCTGCCCTCCACATCATCTGATCTCTCTTCAGGTCAGCGGCCCTAATAACAATATAATAACAATCACAGCTATGAACCATGCATGTCAAAGCTAGGTCGTCAGTTCAGACCTTAACAGTGTCAAAAAGACATCTCTGATTTCTAGCAGCATCCCTCTGAGATACTAACCATTGGTTAGAGCTGAGCTACAGTCATTGAACATGAAAATCTGTGGTTCCTGGGTAATTCCCTCCAAAAGTGTCCAGGCGAAGATATTCAGAGTCAGCATTGTATCAAACAGGACTGGAGGGATGTTTTTTGTCATAAAATTGGTCTTAACCATTGAAAATCAGATCATGATTGACTGATTCCCCCGTCTTGTCATGATGGTGGGTAATCTGGCATGGAACAGCATCTAAAAGCTGAAAAAATGGGAGAGAAAATAATTATCTGGTCTGGTGAAAACAATCTGAATGGACTAAAATCTGGATTCTTTTTTAATGCTTTCTTGTTTTTATACCTTTATTCTAATGTTAACTTTGTTTACCTTTATTCTAATGTATTATTAGCAGGAAAGACACACCCACTGTTCACATAAGTGACATTAAACTATATGGGTAGGACTATATTAAAGATTTAAAAGCACAGTAACAAACAAACGTTCAGTTTAATTCTAAGAGATGAGAAGAAGAAGAAAAATGCCAGTGTGTAAATAAAGTATGATTGATATTGCTCCAAAAAAATGTGAGTACACAGAATTACATCCAGCTGTGTGTGGGATTGTAGTACTGCAGAATTACAGTACTTTGATTGTAAACTGTACTGAATGCATGGCAATGTTCTACAACAGGGGTCCCCACATGAGTAGCCCGCGGACCGGTCCAAAATATAGCACAACTCACCAGTGAGCTACTTCTAGCATGTAATTTTATCCTGTTGCTATTCTTCTTTAATCACATTTGCATTTACATCTATTTGAAAATGAGGATATCTAAAAAAAGCGTTTAAAACATGTTTATTATACATTAAGTTTAGGTAAACTCTGCACTAGTATATGAAACTGGTAGCACTTCATAAGCTCAGTACCCGTGATTTAGCTCTCAGTTTCAGAAACCCCTATTCTACAAAATTCTAGAGGCAACTAGAGTGTCATTGAACCGACAGTAATCTTTACTGGGTTTATTTTGCAATGCAAATTAAAATACAAAATGTATTTGTCTTTGAATGTAGGAAAACATCCCTGTAAACATTTACCTCCAGCTACTAGTGTCTTACTGTATTCCTGCCTCAGACATTCCATCAGGTGAGCCAGTATGAGGAGGGCTTGGTAATCAAGAAGCATTACACGCCCCTCATCCCACCGCCGCTGCTTTTTGGCCTAGGAGGGTTTCCTTCCTTCCCTGAACCTGTTTACACAAACGTGCTGGGACTCCTGAGGATTCTCCATGTCGGTGAAACTCCCCTGTTCAGTGTAGCGCCGGCTCCGGACACGGACGGACGTCAGGCTTCAAAAGAAATATCTGACAAAGCGAGAGAAACGCATGTTGAAGGTGGAGATACAGCTGTGCTTGGTCCATAAACCTTCAACCTTTAGGAGCACCACGAGTTCCTGGGGGAATACGGCTCAGGCCAGCAAAACTGTAACATGTTTGGACTGAATAGAGCAAATGTGGAGAATAAAGAAATAAAGAGCAAATATGAAGTGTGACTGTGTAGCTTCTATGAAACCAGCGTTTATCATCTAAAAGAGTTTGTGTTGGGTTCAAATCAGCACAGAGCCCAGACCTTATTACTTACTGAATATCCGGCTTCTTACTGAGCGATTTATTGTATTGCGCATCTGACAGCACATATAGCTGCAATCACGGCCTGATTACTCTTAACTAAACCACAGCAAACAGTTAAGACCTCTCTTTTTATAACTGGCCTGAGTTTTTTTGTGTTTATGTTATTGTTTCTCCTCTTTTTATCACTTTCTGACCCCTACAGCCAGACTCCCTCACTCCGCTATCTCTCTCCATACGTTACAGAGGCCAATAAGCTGCTTCAAGTGCACTGCGGGAGAGAAATGATAATAATAAGACTAAAACTTAACAAGAACAGCAGTGCGATTACTGATGGAATCACACCAAAAAGAAGAAGAGGGAGGAAATCATCATTCCCAGCAAACACAAGGGAAAGAAATCAACACGGATGAACTCGGATGCCCTACTTTATGCCCAGTGGGGCTGATTTCCTCATTTCTGCTGATGAGGCTGAAGTAGAAAGCCTCTCAAAAGAAGTGAGCGAGTGTTGCCTTTGAACAACAAGCAAAAAAAAAAAAGTAAAAAAAAAATGCTCAGTTACATATTTATCTTGATACGGCTGGCGGGAACCCATCTGAAAACAAAACCAATCTGGATTATTTTTTTACTGCTTTCTTGTTTGTTTGCTTTTATTCTAAAGTTAACTTGTATTATTACTGCAAGAAATTCCCCCACTACTCATATAAGTGACAAACTATTTGGATGGGACTATATATAAGATTTCAAAGCACAGTAACAAAAAAACTTTAAGGAATGAGAAGAAGAAGAAAAATGGTTGTGTGTAAATAAAGCATTATTGATATTGCTCCATAAATGTAAAATAAAATACACAGAATTACACCCAGCATTGTGTTCACAAAAGTTATTGGGGTTGTAATACTGCAGAATTATAGTAAAATGACTGTAAAATGTACCTGATAGGGACGTCACAATTATAGATTTTGATGGCACAATTGTCGGGAAATAATCAGGGATTCACCATTATCACACTTATTTCGCATGGATTAATTTCACAGTGTAGCTAGACAATCCCATTCTTTAGATGTTTTTACCTTTTAATTACTACTGTGTTAAAAATAAAGGAAAAAACCCAAAAGACTTGAATATCTTGAATTCAATATCTTGAATAGGTATTGTTGGGGTATCTGTACCTCTGTATTGTTGGGGTATCTGTACCTCTGTATTGTTGGGGTATCGGTACCTCAATATTGTTGGGGTATCTGTACATCTGTATTGTTGGGGTATCTGTACCTGTATCCAAAAAACTCCCATATGGCGACTTCAATCACTTCATTGGTGGAAATAAAGCGTGGTACATTTTTTCCTCTGCCATCGTTTAGTACAGTCAAGTGAGCCATCATTGGCTGATTGTACTGTCCCGGCGAGTTCTGCCAGTCCGCTGATAGCCCTGTCGGTATCAACGCTTTTAGGAGCACCAACAGAAACGCGGTGTTGAGGAGCCTTTACGATTAATTAATCGTGCCATTTTAAATTGCTCTTAATTGCGAAAGTGGTTAATCGTGACATCCCTAGTACTGAATGTACAGCAATGTTGAATGTGTGGAGTGTCACTCTCAGTTTCCTGGCACTTATATAGGATCCAGGAAGGATCCCTCACTCCCGAGCAAGAGGCTTCTCATGGTCAGAGATGTAAATTCCGGACCCTGTCCCACCAGGCACCTGCCGTGAAACACATTGCCTGGTCCTGTAAATCAAATCTGCCGATGTCGAGCGCCAGGTTCTGGGTCCCGGAGGTGTGTCGACAGTCAGCTCAGGAACACGGTGTGTTTCCGGTTCCGCGCTGAAAGGTGCTGATCCAGGGCTGGGGTTCCTCTCCCCCGTCTCAGAGGAGAAAGAGACATTAAAGCGATTTCCGACCACAGGCAGTGGCGGTAAATGTATTTTTTATGAAGAATCTCGTAAATTACATCACTGTGAGGCACCAGCAAATACACAAACAAGGGAAAAACAAAGCGGGAAAATAAGCAAAGCTTTGCCAAAACAAATAGTCCCGGCAGCACTGAGCCACGTTGGACTGCGCTACGGAGGGCTGGGAGGATTTATAAACATTACAGAGGCCGTTATCATCCCATAACCCCTGCTGTGGCACAACCAGGCCATTTCCTTTCTCTTCAAAGGTTTAAACTTGGTTATTAACAAAATAATGCAGCACTAGGCACCTGAATCATTAATAAACAGTTATTATAGCTTTGTACATAATTCTACTACTACTATTACTTCTACTAATATTATTATTATAATTTGTTGTCGTTGTTGTTGTTAAATAATTAAAAAATACAAATTCTGTATGTCATTAATAAAAAGGAAAACCTGTGTTCTGTTCAGAGCTGTCTCAGAACCCTATCCATTGATAGAAATGGACAACCAATTGGCCACTATGTGTTATAACTACTTTTTACTGCTTTGCAAGGTTTAAACAATAATCTTTAAACAAATAATAATAAAAAATACAAAATTACAAGTAAACAAGTAAATTATATAACATGTCATTCTTATATTAGATATATTATTATTATTATTATTATTATTATTACTATTATTATTATTATTATTATTATTATTATTATTATTATTATATAACAAAGAAAAGCAGTTTATTGTGTTCTATATCTGTACATGAGTATAAAGTAAGAAATACCTAAGCGACCAGAGTTGTGGATCCATTTGCACATTCACACTGCTTGCCATTACCAGCGATGCCTGAGTCTGTCTGGGGAGCGTCAGGTGTTGATGACCTCCGAGACTGATGTGTTGATTTATTCCTTAACGACTATAAAGAGCAGAAACATGACATTAGAGTAGGATGGCCTTGTCAGGAGATGACATAAGCTAAAAGGCTGATAGGGCCTGAGGCCTGACAGGTGTTTTGCGTTCTGTACCGAAATTGAGTGTAAAGCTCCAGTACAACCTTGTTGCTTAGGTTGTAGACAGGTTATACATCATTAATTAGCAGTGATAAACAAATCAGTAGTGACACTGGTTCACTATTTGGCAAGATAGTAAACAAATGCTTGAAGAAATGTATTATTCTGCCTGAGAATTGGACAATACAAGCTTAGCAGACAACAGTACCTGAGCTCCTGTTAAAAATAATGGCTTATGAATGATTTACACACTGTCTACAACCTGAGGAACAACCTGATTATAAATCACTAATGAACCCTTCATAAGAGTAGTAAAGTGTTACCCATATTTTGAATGGGATACACCAATAAGTCTTTTGCTTACATTATGAGTAAATTTTCTGTTCCAGTTTAATCCAGGTGCAGGGGAGAGTGTTGGACTTGTCGTCCACAGCAGCCAGGGTTGTAATTTCCTTCATCCCCTTCTCAGTGACCTCATCCAGTCCACAGTTTTATTTAGTTCCAGCCCCTAAAATGCCTGAGACAGGGACTGGGTGGACTCGCGACTCCGCGGCTCAGGTGTGCTGCCAGCTGGATCAGGATAAAACTGCGGACTGCCTGCGTCCCCCGAGAACAGCGCGATGAGTCTCTCAGCTACATTAATTCACAGGTGTTTAGTTTGCACATATGCGTCAAGGCAAAGTTGTTTGAAGACTCTCTGCATTGGCTTACACTGCATCCGCCTCTCCGGAATACATGCAAACACTGTGTTATCTACGAAGAAGTGAAGTTAATACTATGGAGACAATACCAAAGAAGCAGGAGAAGAAATGTGAACGGTGCAGAGAAAAGGTGTAGGCCTGGAAATAGATAGTGTCAGATGTCAGACTGCGGCAAATAGGGCTTTGGGTTTCATGTTCGAGAATTCATGGCTTGCATCCAATTTTTGATCACATTTAACCCTGCGATTCCCTTTACGTTCAACTTTCTTATTTTACTTTCTTGCATCACCTCAAATGATAATGAGAAAATGGATTTACGATTAATGTTTTGAATGCTTTATATATATTTATATAGCATTTGCATATGGTAGACTGTTGCAAAAAGAATGCACATATTGCTTAAATCATTTAACACTTTATAAAAACATGTGTCAAGAAGCTAAAGGTATTGTACGGATTACTGTGTGGATGTGTGACAGAGACAGTTTTAGAGTCTGAATGGGAATCTGAATACGGTATTTGGAAAGGCACAAATAACATGTTTTCTACGAATACGGTATTCGGACAAATACTTAAAAACAATGTTTGTATTTGGGAACCCCCCCAGTCACACACTCGTGTGGTTAGGGCACTCTCTCTGCGATCAGAAAGCTCTCCGGTACACTCCACACACCGCTCCCCGGTACACGCCCCACACACCGCTCCCCGGTACACTCCCCACACACCTCCCCCCGGTACACTCCCCACTTTATCCAGAGATTCTAGTTTAATGTGCTCCTCAGAATGCTAGAGGAAATTATTGCTTCCCACCAACATCAGACTCTAAAACTGTCTCTGTCACACATCCACACAGTAATCTGTACAATACCTGTTGCTTTTCCTGCATGTTTTTCCAAAACTGTTAAATAACTTAAGGACTATGTGCATTATTTTTGCAATGAAGTGCAAGAGTCTACCATGTGCAACATTGTACAATGCTCTTATCGGGTCATTATGTTACATTATCATTGTTTATCATGTGACATTTTCTAAATCGGAATGAATCACTTTATTATGTGAAGAATCTTACGTGCAGTAGCCTTCATGTGCAATATCACTACTTATGTCAATATTACTTTTTTACTTGATGTTAAAACTGTTTCTCTACAAAGTGCAAAAGCCTACTCCAAACTAACATTTGTGTCTGTAGATTTTATTTAACTGTGTTACTTACAGAATATATATCATGTCTGTATATAGTGTATTTTCATACTGAGCTTTTTATTCTTTTCTAAAGAATTTTCACTTACTTTTGATATAGACTTTATATTTTATATATTGTTCTTGTCACTGTGTCTCTGTGTCTTTGCAGTCACTACATAATCCTCCAGGATCAATACAATCTTTTTCTGATTCTGATGAAATCCTCAATATATTTCTGATATGAAGAATACAGTTAGAAACCAGTGGAGTAAAATATACTTTACAAAAAGTGAAGAAAAAAGATTGTACAGGTCTGTAGCTGCTGCTACTGTTGGTTTTGGACTCTAAGACATGTCAGGTTGGGTCTGGTCAGGTTCAGACTTGACGCTGTGGGTTAGATCAGGTCAGCCATGGAAAGAAAACCATTGGGCCACATTCGAATTTGGACCTAAATTTCAGGCCTGATTAAAGCTTGGTGGCTGTAGACCTCACAGCATAATGGAGAAATTGCCCAGCGGAACCAAAGAAAGCATCAACCTATTTGAGGAGGCTTCAGGGGAGCGGCATTTCAGAATGTTGTTAAGGCTCCAGCTGTAAAGATCAGTGGCTTCCTGGAGTTGATTTAGACCAAATTACACTCAAATGAGGCAGATGGGAGGACAGACACAGATATGACGAAATATTTCCAGGTTTCAAACAAAAGCATGCCCCTGGACACGGAGAGAGTGGGCGCGTGCCCGGCGGGGGAGTATTTTCTGGTGTAATCCCGGTGTCAGCAGGAGCAAGACCCGTGAAGGTAGGGGACAGGGCACGGGCTGTGGCGAATTCTGCCTTTTGAACCAAAGATGACAGGCAGGTCTGGAGGCCAGCGGTGACACATCTTTTGGTAATTGGATCCCAAGATGGACACTGTGACTTCTTGGTATTGTGGCCTTTTCTGCAGCACTGAGGTCTGTAATGATGAGAGGCTCGGGGGGAGACCAGAGCACGCGAGCCGTAAATTAACACCTGTTCATAAAAATACCACTGACCAAGTTGCAGACGGACCCCCGCGGTCAGAAAACCGCCAGTTAGGTCTCGTGAGAAATTAGTTGAGATGTTGGGGAACTGATGCTAGATGTCCTCGAGAGGACCGTCGGTAGGACTGTGTTTACACCATGGTAGATAATTGGCTTCCAAATCTGCCCTCTCAATACTCCACAGCTTTGGACTAATGGACAGCTATTGTGATGCCACCTATTAAAAACCAAGTACAACATTTTCTTTCTTTGTTGACTAAGGATTGGTTGTATACATTATGTATGTGTATTGTTTATGAGCTTTGTCGCCATTCAACTAGAGGGGGCGTGTCCCCCTCACATTTCACAATTATTCGTTTGGGCCCCCCCACATTTACCATAAATAATTAGTTCACCAGCGTTGTTGAATCTTGTATCTTTGGTGAAAGAATCTACTCAAATAAAGATAGAAGAATACACACCACTGGAAATCCCAGCAGCCTGTCTCTGCACTGACCATTCTCTTCACCTGCATGCGGGGAGTTGGAGGAAAACCCGGAGCGGATTTCCAGAGATGTGTGTTCTTCTATCCATTAAGTGGAGTGGATTCTGTCAGGAACGATTCAAGATTCAAACTTTTCATGAAGAGACTTTTCATGCACATAACAACCACACCCGTGCCCAAACCCTGCCCCCATGTGTCACAGCTGACCTCTTTCTCTTGTGTTACAGGCTCTGTGTGTTGCCAGCGAAGGCATTGGAGCACGTGAACACACGTGATCTGATCTCGGCTGGGGTGTTTGCTCTCTCTCTCTTTCGGCGAGC
>JBBMFX010004168.1:0-13322 GCA_037832545.1 Rhabdalestes septentrionalis | reverse complement strand
ACTAGTGCTGCCGAACGACTACCTCACTCCGAGCGCCACAGCTCTTGCGGTCGTCGGCTTCTGTGTTCTCAGCCTCCAAGCACGTGAACACACGGTCCATTCGTGCGGCTCCAGCCTCCACGACCCGCACCTTTACTGGGGGAGAGCAGTCCAGCTCACCACGGCATCCCCCGGTTCCATCTTGGTGCAGCCTTCCAGTCCAGCCCCGCACACACGGGTGCCGCCATGTTTTAAAATCCAAATCTCGCCCCTAACCATCGCCGATTGGTCAATACCACACAGAGTTCATTCAGGCTTCTCATGCCATTCGTGGGTCGGACAGTCATTCGGCTTGCCAATGGACGGAGTGTATAGTTTTAACGACGGTATAACGGAATTGAAACTTATACGGTTGTTATTTTTAGATGGAATGGTTGTCATACTCACAGAGATGTTGATAAAAAAAAAATGTCAGTGATATCTAATTTAGTTTCTGAGCTGTATATCTGAATTTTTGTGAAATATTCTTATTTCAGACCCATAATGACCAGTTCGAGGAACTACAAGAAGAACATTGATCGGAGTGGTTTCACCAACACCTGTCATCACTGCGGAAAAACCTTTAAAAAACCAAGCCAGCTCATTCGACACATTCGGATTCACACAGGTAAGAGGTGGCGCACACAAACATACAAAAAAAGCAGTTTAAAGGGGACATATTATCCAAAACTCACTTTGGTTATAATAGGTTTATGAGCTATACAAAACTTGTTTATGACCACACCCAACTCACCCTATGCTTAGCTGCACGATGAACACACGTGAAAATGTCAGAAAACTGAGGCGTTATCCAACCCTATGTGTTCGGATTTGTGATATTTTGCAGCCAATAACACTTCATTTGTGGCTTACATTTGCCTTAATCCATAGTTATTGGCGTCCTATGAATGCTTGTAAAACCAACAGACAAAAAACGTTGGATCTTCAACTAATCTAAGGGGTGGGGGCTTGACAGATGAGGGGTGGCTCTCTCTCTGTGGTCCTTCTATGAAATGTAAATTATTTTATATGATTCATAATTTACATGACTACAACTTCGATTTTACAACCTGTTTATTAAACCCAGCGGTCTGTCTTTGTTACTGAATTGTATAAAAAGTAGCACCAAAATGATCCATGAAAATTTTATTGCTCTCTGTGTGTATTTTAGCTTGCCAGGTTTAATGTCTACAGTTTAATGATTAATGTAATGAAAAAAAAGGCTTTTTAAGTTTTGCAAGACATTTTTTAGAATAGTGTATCAGGATCAGAAAACATTATTGAGACCGGCATAAATTGATGTTGTAATGACTGAAAAGACATACACAAGAACAGTCCAAAAATAAAATCTGAATAAAAATCTACACAATAAACCCCAACTTTAACGCAGACCAGCATTCGTGGTTTCTGTCCAATGTGGAATTTTTTTTTCAGAGAACCAAACTAATAATTGTTCGCTGTAACCCCCTCACTAATGCAGAAACTGCAGATGTCCTCCGGATTTTTTTTTCTTTTTTCTTTTGTGTTGTCCATGCCTTTTCTGCCATGCCCCTCATCCTCGGGCTGGGTTGGTAACAGAGGTAGGTACTGGCTGATCGGCTTCTACCCTTTGACGCGGCAGCTGTCCAGAATTTCCCCTGGGGGCATTTTGAGTGTTCTCGTGTTTTTAGTTTTGTTCTTCTTAAAGCTCTGTAATGTATTACCAAATTTGCCCTGCTTATATCAAAGAAAACTAGAGCACATACCAAAGAAAATGCCCATACATGAATTACAGTACAGTCTATTTTACATTGTAGCACTGCCGGAGTTAAGTTTAAAATGTACTGTACAGATATGTGTTTACCTTTAGGTTATCTTTCAGGGTAATTGGTTAAGTTTTAAATGAAATTAAAGTGCTTTTGGAGCATATTTAGGTTTTACAGAATAGGCCTTTTAAGCTTTTTTTAACCACTTAACAGCAACAATATTTTTACAATACGTGGGTACTCTTGGAAACCTTAGGAGAGAGAGTGGATGTGTGGATGAGAGATGCCTTTTTGAAAGACAACCATTAACTTTTGCTCTCTGTGATCTTTGTTAAAAAACCCATAATCTAAAGCAAATAATTACTTTTAAGGGTACATTCGGTTAAACGTTTTCTGTGTTTGCATAGTGTTAAAAGCAGAAGGAAAACCTAGAAACAAAAACGTGGTGTGTACAGGAGGTTTAGAAGGGTGAATTTGGGCATCACCTACCCCACTGTTAGCCGTAAATGCAAACTCACCCATCCTCAACATCAGCAGCCTTTTCACAATCTTTTAAAATGACTTCATGACCACATGACCACTAGTCTGAAGTCATTTAAACTCTTTGTAATGCTACCTTTTGGCTTTGGGAAAATTGTAGAATCTTTCCATATCTTTGGAACCTTTGGAACATTCTAAAAATATCAGTGAACACCTCACAAATCTGTTCTGAACAGCACTATAGCAATCTCCCAGTGATCGCACCTGGTCCTAGACTTTTATGGACTTTATTTCTCTTTAGTACTGGCCTTACATATTCCTGTGTAGTTAAAAGTGCGATGGACATTATCAGTGTTTTTTCAATAACATTTATTTCAGGGATTGATTGACCCATGGCTTGTTATTCATATACATTTTTACTTGCCTTTTTGGAACAACAGCATCCTCACAAAAGGAGATATAACAGCATACAGTGTCAGCCAATTCATTAGTATTTGAATAAGAATTCATGAAGCCATTCCAGTCTGTACAATCAAAACAGCCCAGCAATTGGGAAATGGTCTTATCATTCTAAAAGTTGATCTCTCTGGTTTTACTTAAGCACAAGTCTAAACACAGGAGTAAGATGGACAGTGCAGTGATCTGAGGAAGCATTAGGGGGTGAGGGGAGGCCTTGTAAACCTTCTTTATTGAGCCATAGCACAGATCCAATGCCCTAATTTTCCTAGTTGGGCATGTTTTGTACTGATAGGGATTGAGATTTTGTTTAGTTTCTCAATGATTGAAAATAGTATTGAAAACCTTGTAAATAGTATCAGCAGCAAATTGTGTGCTGGCTTTTGGGTGTATGTAAACTACAGTCACAAATGTTTCGGGGAACTGTGTTGGGAGATAAAACTGGCAAACCTAGACAGTCAGCATTTCAATGTCGGTTGTGCATATTTATTCCCTTACGGTGATGTTACACCACCGCTGGTTTATATATATGCACACAACACCACCCTGCGATTTCCCTGAAGATGTAGCGTTCAACCTGACAGGCCCCCCAAAGTCTGGATAATATTGGACTAATGTGGTAAAATTTCCTGGTTCTGGTGGGGACTCTGATTGCCGCATTCTGGACAAGTTGAAGCTTGTTTAAATTTTAATTGGAGCAGCCTGACAAGAGGCTGTTACAATAATCGAGTCTAGAGGAAATAAATGCATGGACAAGTTTTTCTGCATCGTGGAGACATAATGCACTCCGTAGCTTAGCAATGTTTCATAGGAATCGCCTCATACTGCCAGTAGAGATAATTACTCAAGCCAAAACTAGCACGGGTGGAAAACCAGCCAAAAAAGATCAAGAGGGAGAAACTTGAAATGACCTCCACATGTAAAACCAGTCCTGTTTTGATCGTTTTCTAATTGTTGCCACTGTAGTGCACCTGTCGTTAAGTCCATGAACACCAAAACAGCTGAAAGTGATTAACAACGCCCTCAGCTGCTTAACCAACCAGAACATTATCAAACAAGTTTAATTGATTTCATGCCAGGCCCAATAAAAAAAGTGTTCCTTTAATTTTTGTGAACAGTGTATAAAACTTCCAGCACATCTAAAACAAACAAAACGCATACATACAAACACGCGTCTGCTGCCAGTCGCTAAAAAAGCTGTGCCCATCCTTGTGCTATTTATTATTATTATTATTTTTTTAACTGTATACAGAAATGCTTGGTGCTGGACATTATGGATCCAGCACCCAGTATATTATGTAAGATCATAGTCTAATTAGTTTTTTTGTTCTTTACAGCAGGTCTGTGTTTTTTAAATAGAAATATGGGTTAACCAGATTTATATTGTGTATTCTCTGTGTGCAGGAGAACGGCCGTTTAAATGCAGTCACTGTGGAAAAGCGTTTAACCAGAAGGTGGTACTACAGACCCACATGGTGCGGCACACTGGAGAGAAGCCTCATCTGTGCATGCTCTGCCCTGCGTCATTTTCACAGAAGGGAAACTTGCACTCTCATGTCCAGAGAGTACACTCTGAGGTGATACAGATAGATATAGTGGAATAGATAGAGCTCCTGTTTCTATTCCTATTTCAATGTTCAGTACACCCTATCCAGTCAAATTTGTTGAATTTTCTTATTTAGCTTAAATGTAGTCCCCCCAAAAATCAGTCAATATGTGTTTGGTGTCTGAAGCTTGTCCCTAGTTTTGCACTGAAGGTATGCTTAAGAACTAATGGCTAAGAAAATCAATAGTGTGCAAATTGTGCGATTGTGTATCTAAATCATCGCACACTTATCTGATGATTTGTCATTTTGTCTATCCCTCAGTTGAACAGCACTTTTAATAAATGTTGCCAAAGCATTAATATAAGAGTGCAGAAGATTAACAAAAAATTTCTCTTTCTCATTCTCTTCCATTTCTCTATTTCTCTGTTGTTCTCCCCTTCTTCTTTCCTCCCCATTTGTTTTTCTTTCTTATCTCTCATTTACTCTCTCCTTGTTTCTCGCTATCTCTCTCTGTCTTTTGTGTTTTATTACAATATTGCAAACGCACCAAGCTGTATGAACAGCAGGTGAGCAGTAGTGTATTCATATTGGGGAGAGAGGGTCATAGGACAGGGGTCGTGTTTCGTTCCAGTGTGTCACTTGTCCATCAACAAAGATCAAGCCAAACAGGAATCAGAAAGCTTGCAGTATGAAGCTAAGCATGTACAGAGAATCATATTCACATTTACAATGTAAGCACATAAAACTAAATGACCAGTTAACTCCCAGCTTGAATGGTTCCCGTCCAAGTTTTTGTGCCAGCTTCTGAATGGTAATACTCTGTTTGTATATTTGTATTTTTCCTTGTTGGAATATTCCGGTACTGATAAAATATTTTTCTTTATATTCTCATTGGGATGTTAAGAAACTAATTTTTAATACATGAAAACAAGCATGCTAAAATTTCTAATTTCTAGCTAGAACTGATAATGCTACGTCAGAGAAATCTTTTAGCTGTTGTGGGTGGGTAGTGCCTCAACATTAATGTCTTTTGCACAAAGATGTTGTGAGTTTGAGTTGGCATGAGCTGTTTTTAGTTTAGTGTGGGCATACACCTAAAAATGTTACTGTCAGTAAAAGAGACACTGTATCTGTATCGCTCTGTACTGAAACGAAAGTGAGAGCTAGTGAACTATATGAAGTACATCTATACGGAGCTGCATAAATACAGGCAAAATAATACTATTACTAATAAAATTGTATTTTGTGTGTAGTAGCTGCATAGTCAGCCCATTTTTCTGACTAATTTGAGACATTGTAAACCAAAACTGCAGAAATTCTCTCCAATTTCCTTCACATTTGGCTGGCCAGATTAAGAACTGATGAAAAAATATGAATAAAATTACTGAGTAGAGATTTAGCGCGTTGCAGACAATATTATACTTTCTCTATGCAGAGGTTCTCTATTCCCAAGGGGAGCCTACTATTCACCAGGCATACTTTCGATTTTCTTCTTTTCTCTCTGTTTGTTTTTATCTCTCTCACCTTTTCCATACTCTGCTTTTCTCACTTTCAATTTCTTTCTCTCTCACTTTCTCTGTTCATGTTTTCTCTCTCTCTCTGTCTCTCTCTCTAGACTTCAGGTGGTCCTGTATTTCCATGTATGGACTGCAGTTGTGTATATAAGAAGCTGGGCAGTTTAAATGCCCACATTAGTAAAATGCACATTTCCATCATGGAGGTGGAGGAGCCAGCCAGTGCACAGGTTACAAATTCTTTCTCCTCACTCGGTGCATACACATGCACACTACTAAACACTCTAAAATGTCTGAACTAGAATTTGTTAAATGTGTTGTTTTGTGATGTGAAGTGGATTTCCTGTTCTCTGTAGGAGGGTGTGGAGACTGTGCATGGTGGAGCAGCTGAGGGAGCAGAGGGGGTCACTGATGTGATCCAGCAGCTTCTGGAACTTTCTGAACATGTTACAGGTGACAGCACCCATGCTCCACCCCCTGAACCCACGATCGCCATGGATACAGCCATCAACCAGGACATTTTGCAGGTTTGCCTCAGTGTCTGAAACTTTAACAAGTGCGTGATTTACAAAGGAGAAATGCACAGATGACAATACATGCATAAATAATTAAACATTTACAATAGTTGTGGGAATGCATTCTAAAAAAAAAAAAAAAAAAAAAAAGGAAAACAAACTTTGACAACCCTAAACACCTCTTCCGTGGCAAACCACCAAACCCCCAGTGTGAGAAGGAGAGATTACAACCACACCTCGCAGTTGACCTCACACACACACACACACACACACACACGTACGTGAATACACATTCAAACACCATGGACTGATAGGTGGAAGTTTCTCTTTTGAGTGCAACATTTTGGATGCGATGTGTGCAATTAAAAAAAAACTGGGTGCACAGTATTACCACGTGTCTTACCATGTGAATAATAAGGTACTTAACCTAATGATTTAGCACCCACGTTTGATGAAGGTGTGGTATTTCTGAGGTACATTATCTATAGAATTTTCTCACTGTATACATGTGTGTTTGTTTGTGTCTGTCCACAGCAAGCCCTGGAGAACAGTGGTCTAAGTGCCATCCCAGTTCAGCCTGACACTCAGAGCAGTGTGGGTTCTGCGTCTGAAACTGAAGCCGTGGCTCTAGCAACAGGTGGCCCTGATGTACCAAACCAAAAACCAGCTGTGCCTCAAAAAGTCATTAAGAAGGAGAAGAGGAGCATATTTAAAAAGCCAATACAGATGCCTGGTATGATTATATGTCTATTGATTTATATATTCAGACATCAGAGGAATGTGATGTTTTTTACAGATACAATCTTATATATGAGGTGTTGACGTAGGTATTGATTATCTTACCATTAGAGAGGACCGACGTTTGTGCATCATATTGAGTATTTGTATGTGCAGTGAGTAGCAAGGTCCTGGGTTTTGAGTCCCAACCAGGGGCAGCTGAGGGTTCTTTCTGTGAGGAGTTTGAATGTTCTTCACATGTCTGCATGGGTTTCCTCTGTGTATTCTGGTTTCCTCCCACAGTCCAGAGACATGCATATCAGGCTAAATTGATGCATAATTCGCCCTTTGACCATTGAGGTAGACTCCAGCGACCCTGCTTAGATATAAGTGGTTCAGATAATGGATGTATTTTTTCTCTTTGTGTGTTCCAAATACACAAACAAATGTATAATACCATAGATTCCAGACTACAGAGCGCACCTGATTAAAGCCGCATGCTGTATTTTTAGAAAGAAAATCAATTTTGTACTTGCACCCGATTTTAAGCCATGTGTCTCTTGTCATGAGATATCAACACAGATTTTTTTTTTTTTTACTTTTAAATGTTATGGTAACATAAACAAATACATATTGCACATGGTTTTATTTTTCGAACAGTGTCTGTAGGCTACCTTCAAGTATACGTACGTATCAGTAACACACAAATGATGTTGCTTAAGTTTTTTTTACTGAAAAGTGCACGAACAACATTCCATTTCCTAACGACCAGTAAAAATATTCACGGTATATATATTGCAGCCTACCAGGAAAAGTCATTCATTGCCATCTTCATCTTTCTTATCTTCATCATGGACTGGCCTTAGAAGGCTGTGCCCGAGCCTTCCGGGATTGGTCCGGGAGTTTGAGCTGCCTAAACACTCGTCGCAGATAAAATTTAACAACCAGAAATGAGCCTATAAAATGTGTACCTTCCCAAGGGTCCATCCGCAAATCAGTGTCTGGTGCCGGGTCTGGTTATGAGGCAAAATGTTTTTGTGTCATGAAAAAAAAAACCTTCATTAGCATTCTTTAAGGAAACAAATTTTCTAAAACTAACTGACCCTGTGTGAAAAGGTATTAGCCAAGTAGTAATCCTATCAACTACTTAAACATGTTTAACTGGAACTTTATAAACCCGGGTTAAATTACTGCCAGCCCTGTTGAATCCAAATGAACATTTACAGTATTTTGGAAACTTTTGTCCAGAACAACTCACATGACTACTTTGTAGTCCACAAAAATTGTCTTTTTGTAAGTTAGTTCATGCCATGAATGTGTAGTGGTCATCCTAACTGCTCAGTGGAGATAATAGGTCTTCAGTTGCTCTTTGTGGACAGCAAGGGTCTCAGCAGTTGGTCAGGGGAAGTTAGTTCTGGCACTTTAATGCCAAAATTGTGAAAAGGTACAATGTATTTCTTTGAAGTTTGAGAAAAGGTGGGTCAAGTCAGACTTGATGTTTCAAGAGGGCAAACAAACCTGTGGTCTTACCAGTGCTGACAGGTAAGCCAGAACTTGACCATTTTGGCTTTGTAGGTGAGGATTAAAAGTGTTAAAGATATAATGTAAGTAGCCAGTGAAGGGTTCATTGTAGTAAGTGATGTGTTTTAGTGTATTGAACTTAGTGATGTGTGAGAATTTTAGTGTATTTAAGACCTGATATGCTCCTGCGTTCTGAATTTTCTGTAAAGGTCTTCAGAGGAAGATCACCCAGGAGCAGGTTACAGCAGTCCAGACTTGACAAATGATTGGACAAGTGTCTGAGTGACATCAGTGGTGAGGAATGTTACAAAGGAGGTACCTGCAAATTTGGGAGAGATTAGTTATATGAGATAAAAATGAGAGTTCTTTATCTAAGAGGACACTTGCTTTTTTTGTGGAAATATTACATTTCCAAAAGTGATTACCAGGTCAGGTCTTGAGGATGCATACCTTTGGAATGTACAGGTGCTCTGTTTTGCTTGGATTTAGTTTCGGGAGATGCACTAGTGTCCAGTGAAGTAGCAGGTCTTGACGATATGAACAGCAAACCATTACATGGTCGAAAGAAGTTTCAGTGGTGTGAAATAAAGGTAAAGGTAACCTGTTTCTGGGAGTCTCTGTGTTTCCAGGAAATAGGTCATAAAGACTCATCTCTGACTTCTTTGACCCTTAAACTAGGGCTGCAGCCATATCTGTATTTTAACCATAGAATACTAATAGGAGGTGTACTACAGTGTCATTACAGTTGCCTTGCCTACGTGTAGGCAAGAGCTGTTCATACAGCTTTTCTTCCTCTCTACATGAGAAAAAGATGATCAATGATTATTTAAAAAGTGACAAATGAATCCCATCCTGTAGTACAGGACTGTTTTTCAGCTAACTGTTTTTTAGAAAATGCAGGTGTTGTCAAGATTTTCAGTTTCACCCCCAGCGTAATCCTGCACAGAGTAGTGACTGTTAAATTAGGACAGAAATTCATTTTACATCATTACAATTTGAATATACTTTTATGAAACAAAAAATGTTTAAATCATTCCAGCTAGCCAGCAGTAGAATATAGGAAGGCTGCAATGCCATTTCATGTGTCATTAATGTCCTGAACAAAAGAAAATCAAAATAGTTGCCATCATTAAAGGGGACCTATTTTGCAAAATTCACTTTTTAAAGAAAACACTTTTGCATAATAGGTCCCCTTTAAGTTTTTGTCACTCTTGACCCTGTTGCCCTCCCTTATGGCACTTTTAATGCACTGCATACCAGGAACAATCCATTAGATCTGCTCTTTTGGATATTTTCTGACCCACTTATCCAGCTGTAACTATTTGGCCTTTGTCAAATTAAATTCAGTTCAATTCAATTCATCTTTATTGATATATTGCTTTTTACATCCAAGTTGTTACAAAGCAGTCTCACAGAGATGAGGTCTGACTGTAAGTCTGGGAAGGTGACCTGGTGTCCCATGGTGATCAGATGGGCTACACAAATGTGCAGTAGTTCCTCTTGGACAAAAACATACAACAAAGTTATTTCTGTTTAAATTTACAGAGAATTATTTATATCTGTTAGGAGTACAGATTGTGGCGTACCTTGCTAAAGCAGCCTAGCTAGAAAGCGCACAACCAAGGGCTGTGTTTACCCTGGCATACCTCCACTCCGCAGTCACAAATCTGAGCGAATGTAAAGTGTGATGAGGTGGTGATGTTAAAAATTGTAGTGATGTGGAAAAACTTTGTCTAAGTCAAAAAATCAAATGCAGTCAGGGAAATGCAGCTTGCTTTTTTAATTAAAGAATGAAGCAGCCTCTGGTGGAGGATCCTCTCTCCAGCTGGACACAAGCTAGGTATTTTATTGGCATAAGAAATCATTGATCCACATTACAATAAGTTACAGTGTTGAAATATTTAAGCCTGTCTCCATCTTCCCAAGTATTTTCATTTGATCATGGGCAGTGGACCCTGAATAGCCCATGCTGACAATATAGTCTCATGGTCTCCTGACATAAAAACACACTTATGATTCTCTTTTTTGACAGGCCACCCATAAGTGGCTGGGTTTTCCCATCCTGAGTAGATTAGAGTACAGCTAGTTTTACTTTGGTTTTGGGGCTTCCTGAAAGAGTATCCCTCCTGAAGGAGTACCCATTCTGGGCCCTTTCCAGAGGTCAAATTGCACAATCTGTTCTCCATATGGAGACCACACTCAGGAGCCACTCGTAGCTTATAACACTAAGTAAATAGTGTATGAATTTCAGTGGGGATGAAGACATACCATATTAACATTTTTATCATTCAAATTTTCATCAGGGACCATGCCAGCGTCACTGTATATGAGAATGCTTGAAATCTGAGTGAGCACAAATGTTCATAGGCTTTGTGTCATGAGTAGTATTTTATAATGAATATAAAATTTGATTGGAAGCCAATGAATTCTTGATCATGTTGAATTTCCTGGTTTTATTGAGCATTCTAGCTGCCGCATTCTGGACGTGTTTAGGTTTTAGCTTCTCTAGGTCTGAAAGTAATAAAGGTGTGGACCATTTTTTCTGAATCATCGAGCAATAACATAACTAGCAGTAGATGAAAGAAAGTTGATTTGGTAAAAGCTATGTATCATCTGTGTAGCAATGTAAGCTAATACCTTGTTTCCGGATAATCATCCCTAATGTCAGCATGTACAAAATAAGTAAAAGTAAAAAGGGAGACTATCACTTCTGGGGTTTCTGATGTTATAGGTGAGTATATAACGCAAAGTTATGTACAGATATTAGTGAATGAATGCCTGCCTATGATAAATCGAGTTTGGTTAATAGATATGAGGTCCAGTATAACACTGTCTATTCATGAAGCCAGGTTTTAGTAATAAAGAAATTGATGCTTCTTTGATATTATTTAACCTTTAACATTGACCTTTGTTCCATTGATTAATGCATTTTCAAAAATATCTATAAGAAGTGAGGCTAGTTTAGATAATCTCAAATGGGTAGCTATCACGCCCTGGTGATTTTCCGCTTTGCATTGCTGTGATTGAACGTTTATTCTCCATTAATTCCAGTGTTTATCTAATTTATTTTTGTCATTTGCAACAATGGGAATTTTTTATTTTCCCAAAAAATTCCAACATAATTTGTGAATCAGAGCGTCTCTTAGGTGTACAATTTTGTAAAATAGTATTTGAAGGTATTGTTAATTCCAATGGGATAAGTTGTTCATTTACCAAATGTTTCATGGATTTGTGGTTTATTTACATTGAGAGGCTGATTTACATTTTATCTGGTGAGACAAAATCTTCCAGCCTCATTCCCATGTCCATATCTTGGCAGATATTTTTCAACTTGGTTTGTTGATATTAAACTATACTGTGATTAAAGGATCAACCTTACTCTATAAAGTTCTGGTGTGTGGGGGGGGGGGGGGGGTGTTTAGAGGATTCTTTTTTGAATGTAGCACAAATTAGTTGCTTTTGTTCTTCTAGTTGTAATTTATTAATATATTATGTGTATGTGATTCCACACACCCCCCCTGACTTGACAATAGCTGGAGTATTCTGTGTTTTACAAGAGGTAGTAAAATTTTAGAAATCAGTACTTGACAATGAGTGGTGCATTCTCAAGGGGAATTGAGAGTGGTGCATTCTCATGGGGAATAAGAATATTCTTTGCTATGGGGATGCAGAAATCTCCATGGATCTAGCCAGCCAATCCGAGTTGTAAATGTAGAAATGGCATGGGCATGGGCATCTTGGAGGGGCATGATAATTTTGGATTGGCTCGATCTTGGATTGGGTCTGTTACACAGTTAAAATCATGCCCAAACATGAGGTGATGTGAATTTAAGTCGGGAAGAAGAGAGATGATCGTATTAGTGAACTTATTAATAAATAGTTTGGAGCATACACATTAGCCAATATTACTGGGGTATTACAAATATTTTCAGAGACTAGGACAAATCTACCATGCGGGTCTGATATAGTGCTATGAGCTGCAAATGTAACATTTTTGTGGATTTATATTGCTGTCCCCCTAGTCTTACTGTTAGTTAGAATTAAAAACTATCCATGGCTTTCTTAGTCTATTTTGGTCAGTTATCTGTAAATGTGTCTCTTGTAAGTAACTGATAATAGCCTTCATTTGTTTAAATGGGTGAATATTTAAATTCCCTTCACTGGCCCATTCATGGCTTACATATATATTTATACAGTCACAGATATCTCTCATGTAAGAGAACTAGCTTTGTTGCACATAGGTAACCCTATATGACATATTTGAGAAAACAGTGATTTACAATATCTACCCATTTGAACGTAAACAGCAAGTTAAGACATCCAACTGTATCATTAACATCAAAGAAAGACAAGATAAAGGAAAACAAGATACACTTAAATAAGACAAGTGTTATTAACCACCCTCGAACTTATGCTTGCTTCTCTTATTGAAGCTCACTCTAGAACCCCTTATACACTCATTAACTTCTGATTAACCATTACTTACATGACTAAACTGCCTCAAAGAACCTCTTAAAGAGAGCAATAAGAGTATCATCAGAATGTCAGACTAAAAGAACAGAGAGTTTACATATAATGCACCGTAAGCAATAAGTTAATCTAGGGGTGGGCGATATGGCAAAAATTTTATATCATGATTTTTTTACAGTTAAATCACGATTTCGATTTTATCGTGGTATTTATATTACTTTAACTATATATATTTTTTTTTATTTTGCAAGTTACTGAACATTACAACCAAAATATTTACCTTTGTAAAAATATATTCCTAAATAACAAAACACCATTTAGGCCAAAGAACATTTCTAA
>JBBMFX010004128.1:0-13326 GCA_037832545.1 Rhabdalestes septentrionalis | reverse complement strand
TCAAGTTTATAATCTTCAGTTTGATGTTACAATTTTATCTATATATAAAGTATTACTGAAATCAGTTACATATTTCCTTTTCTCTAAACAGTTGTTGGAGATGTTAGCTGTTTAGTCAGATGACTTTAGGACCAGTCAGTAACGTCATGTCAGCACACAAAAAAACGTCAACAGCACACAAAAGTTAAGAAAGCCTTTTTTTTCGACTTTGTCTTGGTCTTGACTCAGTCTGTCTTGGTCTTGGTCTTGTCTTGGTTTGATACCCTCTGGTCTTGGTATTGTCTTGGTCTTGGTTTAGGAGGTCTTGACTACAAGTCTAATAAATATACACTAACAATATGGACAGCTGGATGGCCCAGTGGTTAGGGTTCAAATCCCAACTATTGGATCTTCACTGGAATCTCTGAGGTTATTGCAGTCAACATGAGTTACATGGGGTTAATGCTGCCTCACATGGTGCTTTCTTCTTTTGCCAAGGACTGCTGGGAAATTGGGTGGCCCACCTACCGTTGAGGAGTGGGCACAATGGGAATAATAGAAAAAATTGATTTTCAGCGTGAGAAATCGGAGGTGTGGCGTGAGAGCGTGTGAAGACAGTCAGATGTATGGTCTCACGCTAATTGCGTGAGAGTAGGAAGCCCTGCATTAGGCTTAAAGATGAAGCTAGTGCATGAAAATCTAGCCCATTTTTGTAGCACACAGCACACTTGTTTGTGCGTTCACATTTTCATGTTTCTTGTTTTGACCAGTAGGTGTCCCCGCTGTACATTTGAAATGTACAGAGAAATGAATCAGCCAGTTCATGTCACGGTTAGAAATTCATATTTAAATCTTTAGCTGTTCAGTGCAGGGGCCATAACCAGGGCTAGGAGCAATGCTACAGGGCCCTGGCTCACATCTAGAACTGCCTGTGCAAAGAATGTTCTTCCTCCACACTGCTATCAGACTCATTACGTCTGCACCTTTTACACACCAGCACATTAATCTGTGCAACATTGTTTTAATTAATCTCTGTCACTGGAAAAACATACCCCCTGGCTTGAAAGGAAACTCCACCTATTAATTAAGTGTTTGAAGTGTAAAGAGAGAAGTTCAGAATAAGTGTGTCTTGCAACACTACATTTCAGAGGAACCACAGAACTTTGTGATGAATAATAAGGGATGTCAACCTCTAAAAGCTCCATCACAGAAAATGACACATTTAAAGAGGTGCCAGGATGTAACTGCTGCACCATCAGTCCCCACATAGCAACACCAGAGCAACCATTAGTAACCATCTTGCAAAACCCACATTTGCCAAAGCAACCATGCAAGCACAGGTTACATTTTCCTGTGGAAGCTAATTTGAATTGCTAAGTGTAATAGCTTATGTTCAAAAGTCTTATAAATAGCAGAATCATTATATTTGTCACATTTGGGTTCCATAATAGAATCCAAACCACAGTGTAAGAGCAACTCCAAGCCACTATTTGTGTTGATTAGTAAACAACTTAAGCAGTAAAGTTAATTATGTATATAGTATTTATTTAATATTTACCAGTGTGTTTTATTAAATATAATTAATATTAGCAACAGTTTCAATTTAATCAAAACAGCTATAATGTTGGGAGTTGTACAGGTTCTGCAGTGTCTGTGGAGGATGGGCACACTCCCTCAAGAAAACATGAGACAAAACCCACAGACCCAACAAGAACAGCAGAATCAAATCTATCCAGCTCCTGCACTAATTTTCCAAATACCAAATGTCCTGGAATACCAAACAGTTCGATTATTGAATTTATTTGTAATTTTTGTTGGCAACAATAATGTCAGAGAACTTCAGAGGCAGTGTCAATTTTCTAAATTTTCCAGGTCCAAAATACAGGCACTGCCCTATACTGCTTTTGGTTCTCTCTGCCTTCCAAATAGTTAACCTGGTTCAGGAGGTGTTTGGTGATGGGTGGAATGTAAAGAACACCTGGATCGTGCAGGACAGCAGATTTACAGGACTGGGTTTGTGAACCACTGCCATTAAAATGCTTCTGAAATTCTTCTTCTGTCTCTGGAAACATTGCGCTTGTTTATGTTTTTGAATGTAAGGATATTTGTTTTATAGGGATGTTTCTTTACAGTAAGATGAAGAACTTCAATTCTGTGACATCACTGATTTCACAGAGGAACAGGAAAATGCTCAATGTTAATTAATTCACTGGTCACTAAGAACCCTTACCCACAGTGACCACAGCGGAGCAGGAGGCACTACCCTGACTGTTAGACACCTCTAGGGTGTAGATTCCTTCATCACTCTGGTCGGCGTTATGTATTTCCAAGTTGCAGAGTTTATCAGTTTGTATAATGTGGTGCTTTCCAGTCACACAGTTCAACTTTTGATCATTCTTCCTCCATGTTGCTGTGAAGTAAGTGGTGCTTATTTCGCAGGAAAGAATTATCTCACCCCCGGCATTCACTTGTTTGTCATCCAAAACTGTTAAAAATTCTGTTGAAAAGCCAAAAAAAAATTAGTTCGCATATCATTGACTTTAATTTTTGTAATAATTAAGCAAACATTAAATATTTGAATTCCTGTAATTGAATTTTATGAATGTGGTTACAACAGCAATGATGCTATTGTTCTTCAGATTTATCAGTATTAATAAGTGTTTAAGTTGCACGATTATTTAAAAAATGAAACTCGTTTTTTTCACCCATTTTTGAGCTGCTTTTCCTCTCACAGCATTTGAAATATGAGCATGGTTCCAATGTCAAAACATGTTAGTATGAGGTACCGTGTGTTGCAACTGTACAACATTAATCCATCAGATGATCAATAGGCATAAAAATATATTTTTGTTGTCAAGTCTACTCTGTAAGGAATAGGAGAGATATCATTTCGGTGTGCTCCATTTTAAATTTGTGTGGAGAAAGAGCCAATGATATCACACAGCACGCTCATAAACCGAGAGAGAGACAAAAGGAAACAATACCTGGAACAGCCTAACTTAAGATCTTGGGATTGTACATATTTGTATAATTTGTTTTTTTTTTGTATATTTCCTGAATTTGGTCTTTTTAATTTATTACAATTTTGTTTTACAAACCTCTGTACTGATAATGAGTTACCAAGTGTTCCATGTTTCAGTTCTCCAGCCCATTTGTCTCACTCTGCTCACATGGTTTGCTTGTTGGGTTGCCTTGTATATTTAAACAGTCATGTCCCCCATGACTCCCAAGTGAGTGCAGCTGAAATACATTATTACTTCACTAACACTTCACTAATACTCAGTGTGCTCAGGATTCCACAAACCAAACCCTTCAATTAATTTACAGTAAATTCAATTTTTAAATTCAGTGTTCATTGTCCGTATTTAAGCTCTATATTTGAATTCTGTATTTAAACTATATATTTAATACCAATTTTTAACTCAGGATTTAGTCTCAATATTTAATCTTCAATTGATTTTAATATTTGCATTTATACTGTATATTTAAACTCAGTATATATACACTATATTTAGACTTTACATATAACCCACTTTTTTTATTAACTACACTTAAACCCAGGCACGTGCACAGGTATGGCGGCTCAACCTGTGCAGAGCACATGCCCTTTTTGTAATTACACTCGGAAGTGCCCTTTTTTGGGGTATAATTTTTTTAAATAAATCAATGCAATTGGTAACCCTTTATGTCTGTTTGTCTTTTTAACAAATATTTAACCAATAAAAGGCATCAAAATGCATATCTCTTAGAACCGCTCAAACTGTCAGTCAAACTTCAGAACTCCGCCCCCTGAGTGCCGTGAACTTTCAGCACCTCAGAGTCCGAAAGCAGAAGCAGGTCGGGAGAGGGGTGGAGGGGTTGTTTCAGCACATGCCCCTCAAAAAAGTCTGTGCACAGCCCTGCTTAAACCCAATATATAATCTCAGAATTTAATCTTAAATGTTAAACTCAATAATTAAGCTCTATGTTAAATCTTATATTGTATCAATATTTAACCTTCATATATAAAGTGTAGATTTAAACTAAGTAATTTTAACTAAGTATATTTAAGCCCAATATTTAAAGTATTTACTCACCAGGTTTCTGTATAAATAAGCTGAAGACAAAAGACATAGTGTCTCTGCTGAGAGAACAAGTGGCTCCTGAAAACACATAAAAAGGCAGTTCATTTAGGACCTTTTACATAATTAATTATTGTTAATTACGTACTGCAAGGATAATCTATAAAAGACCGCAATCTTCCACTGTCAATTCTTATAATATCTGAGATTTTTAAGAGCATTTATTTAAAACGTGTTCATCAACAAAATTCCTGCTATTCTTCCATATTATATTGCTTCTCCTTTTGGCTACTTGGAACACTTAATATTAATTGTAGTACATTTTTATCTATTCCAGCGAGCAGCAGTGTGGATGATATACAATACCAGTTGAGCGAGTCGACGTTCAGGAGAAATACCGTCAGAAAACCAGAAGAGGAATATTTCTCTTCACTGGTTGTTTCTCAGCGGTTCAGTCAAAAGCTGAAAACATTTTGATTCAAAATCTGTACACATCCTGCCCCACTGTACATCCAGATTTACCTTAATCGGTGAGAAGATTATTCTCTCCCTCGCTCTCTCTCTCTCTCTGGGTGGTGTGTTTCTGTATTGCTTTTGCTTTGGCTTTAAACTCATTCTACTTTCACTTTCACTTTTTTAAGCTTGCCAGACAGAGGGCAGAAAGCCCACACTGTAATCACTATACTTCTACTTCTCTTCCAGTTTTGGCTCAATTTTTATTTACATATTTATAATATTTATAATATTCTTATTTATAATACAAATATTATTAGTTAAAATATTGTTAGAGCTATGTTAAAATATTGCACAGAGAAAAATGAGTTACAGTGACATTTCAATTGAACATTTTATTTACTTCATGTGTTTTTTTGCACATCTGTCTAGAGTAACCCAGACAAGTAGGGGCCAGATGTTTGTCAATGCCTTTCTGTCTGACTTTTATCAAAAAGCCACATCCACGTTCTCTGCTGCTTTTGTCTGTTAGACATACACAACAGGAAAAAAAGAAATGGGCATTTCAGGGCCCGCGGGCCACATATGTCCCTTTGGGCATCCCTATCCGGCCCACAGTGTCTGTCATAAACACATAAAATATTGTAAAAAATCGATTCTCGGATACTAATCGGTACTAAAATTTAGTAGCGAGTTCGACAGCAATTAGCACTGGTAAGAATACTTAAATTGCAGTTTTGCATCTGCCGGTTCACGGAAATCGGCTGCAGACTACAATTTTCAACAGGTATCGTAGCGGGCAGCCCCTCCCCGGCTACCTGGGGGAACTAATTTTTACATGACAGCCCATTTGGGAATTATTCAAAAGTTCGTACCACTTTTTCCATCCGTAGAGCACACAGCCATGCCAAACTTGACATGCCGGAAAATCGGAGCCGGTTAAAACGGATCACTTTACCCCGTAGCTCAGCTTCCCCAGACCTATCAAACGTCACAAGTCGCAAAGCTTTCCTCTGAAGAGAACAGGTGCGACGGTCCCATGACCACTCATTAAATTATTTATTAAAAACCTGTTGTGGTTGTTTTTTCTCCCCCTGTAATTTTGAAAATAATATTGCGCATTGAGCACAATCTTTAGTATAGGTATCGAGTTTTTAAATTCAATATTTTGACAAGCCTAGAAGCATATTAAAATATATAATTTACTGCTTTTTACACACACAGAACTACAGCACAAAGTGTCTGGGCATGTTGACACCCAGGTTACATTAGCATTAACCAACACACACTGTTATACAGGTTTATGTTGGTTCAGTTACTAATTATGAAACAGGTTTGTTTCTGTAAACACTGTGTTCCTCTGATTAACATTTTTTGCAAGTTTTGCATGAACTACATTTTGTTCCAAATACTTTACAGTCTAATTGAGGCTCAAAACAATAGACACTGGACTTGGTCCACCCCTAACTAAAGGCCCCAATTAATATAACGTAAACCTTCAAATACCTAAATGGAATACGGAAACAACAATATTATAGGCTTGCAATAACCTGTTTCTGCAGCCTTTAAGTAAGTGAATTTATAAAGTCCTTCATTATCAATTGCAGAAATGTAATCCCTAAACTTCTGTGAATTAGACAATTCCCAGCATCGTCTGGATGAAACAACAAAACTCACTCTGGATTTTCACTTTAAAAACTTACAATTCCATCTTTGAGAGGACAAAGTACTGAACTACATATAACGTCACAAATTGGCTACTTCCTGGTGAGAAACAGGAGGCACAGTCGCAGACCTCAATGAGTGACAATTTATTAAGACAATAACAAGAACAGAAACGAGGCTCAGGGGCAAGCCATGATAACAAAGACTAAATAATAGAGGACATAGACCAGAATTAGGTCGGGATTTGATCCGACAGCTGAAAATAAGGAATGACCATCTTAAATACAAACTAAGGACCAATGAACAGACAGACGTAATCAGGGTTAACTGTAGCCGGCTAAAACCACTTAATGATTAATGCCGGTGTTCCGGCAAATTCAGTTCCCCTATGTTTCCCTGGTGACGCGCTAATTTGAAATCGGCTATAGAGGGTCCACATCCAGTGGGCTGAAGAGGCCAGTCTACAGTCCTACAGCGACCTCTAGCGGCCGCAGTCGGAATCGTGACAGATAGAGACAATATTTAACCTCAAAATGAAACTGTTGAAGCTTTTTATCTGGGCATTGAATACCACGGCTTATGCACAGTTCAACTTTTTAAATGTGTTCATGTTCATCTTTTATTTGTGAAGAATGTAAACTCAGGTTGCATTTCTTCTGCACCCACATCTTTATCATTCAAATTCGCACCATTTTCCCTGCCTGTCCCTCATGTAAACAGGAACGGAAAATTTCCTCTCACTTGGTCATTTATGTGCTTGATTGCATGCTCTGTCACTCATTAATTTGGATGCAGTGCATGCTCAGCCATTCCTTCCCTTTAACAGCCCTTTCACAAAAACTTTTAATATACTGATATTTGATCGTTTCATTTGTGTTTTAAAAATAGATTTGGTTAATAAATGTTTTATTTATTTTTTAAAAGTTGTGTTGATTTATTTCTAATATTGATAAATGTCAAAATCTACATCAAAATACATGTACTAAACAACCTTTATAATTCAATGTGGCAGACTCCAAAAAAAGGTTTTGTCATGGCATTAGTTACTGTTTTGCAAATGGTGTCTAATTACACTTACAGGTCAACTCTGTACAGTTTTAAAGAAATTAAGTAAAAAAAAAGTAGATGGACAGTTTTAACACTGGATCAGAATCAGTGTTTATTGTACTACAGACGGGTTGTAAAGAAAGGGTGCAGAGCCTGCACAGAGAAAATACAGAGACACAACACAGAGAGACGGAATAAAGACAATATATTATTGATATTAAGATGGTAGAGGGTGGTACAGTGGTACAGGGGTAGTACAGTGATGGTAGATGAATGGTGCAAGGGTTTTAGAGGAGTGGTTCAAATATGGTTGTGGGATGCTAAATAGATGGTAGAGGGGTGGTACAGAGGTGGCAGAAAAGTAGTAAAGAGATGGTAAAGGGGTTTTTAAGTGGTGGTAGATGGGTGGTACAAAGATATTGAGGGATGGTAGAGAGGTGTTCGGTAGATGGTGCAGACAATGTAGGTGGTTAGTACATAAGTAGCTGAGGCATGGTGAAGTGATGGTAGAAGAGTTGTAGAGTTGATAAAGAGGTGGTGCAGAGGTTAAAGGGGTGATAGCGGTAGATATATGGTGGGTATAGGTGTGGTATAGAGGTATTAGAGGGGTGGCTCAGGGGTGGAATAAGGATGATACAGGTACGGTAAAGGCAGGGTGCTGAGAGAGGCATCTGTGTGTCTGCATGCTGAGATCCTTTGTCTCCATTCAAAGGCAAACAGTCCACAGATAAAAAAACATCCAGAGGAAAAGGGGACCGCTGTGATCATAAAGGTAGAGGAATAATTACAGACAAAACATGATTCCTAAAATCTAATCTGCAGAAATCAGCAGCAAAAAGACTTTGATATGATGTTGTCAATTATACATATTTTTATATAATGATAAGCATTTAAATACAGAATTTCAGACAACATTAATTAAATTTAATTCACACAATTACTGTAAATATGCTCCACAAAATAATTTCATTCCTGTGAGTCAAAAAACCCCAACTCACACAATGATGCATAAACAGGGCAAGTTTTTGCGAGTCTCTGGCACTTCCTTGTTATTCAAGTCAGTGTCCATAGAGTTCCTGGAAAAAACGTCCTGTAAGAAAAGAAAGAAGTCATGACTAGAGGACATGAAAGCACTTTGAAATAGTAATCCATGCCTTTGTAACCACTCGGCTGTATTACTGCAATGCACTTTATTCTGGAGTGAGTCAATCCTCTATTTCTCGATTGCAGCTTGTTCAAAATGCAACTGCACGTCTTTAAAGTGGCACACGCAAATATGAGCATTTCAGTTTTAAAAACTCTTCACTGGCTGCCTGTGCATTTTAGGTTCCAATTTAAATTGTTTTTATTAGTTTTTAAGTGTTTGTCTGGTGTTGCCTCGTTATACATTCCTGACTTCCTCTGTCCATATACACCTTCTCGGTCTCTGAGGTCAGCTGACCAGCTCTTCCTGAGTGTGCCCAGGACTAGTCAGAAGCTCAGAGGGGATCGGGCCTTTGCGGTGGTAGCACCTAAATTGTGGAATGAGCTGCCTTGACACATCAGACACGCAGCTTCTATATCTATATTTAAATCACTTCTAAAAACTCATTTGTTCACTTTGGCATTTGGGACAGCATGACTTGTTGACATCTTAATTTTTATTTTAGTCTGTTTATTTGTATTTGTATATATATATTTTTTAAATCTGTTTTTACTCAATTTTTCTTTATAATAATTTTAATGTATTTTATATGTGTTTTAATTTTGGTTTATATTCTAGTTGTGATATACTTGCAGCATTATAAATAAAGTTGCCATTGCCATTGCCATGACTAAAAAACAGAGTGAATCAATTTACTCAGGATTATTATAGAAGAATTAAACAACGCTCCAGAGTAAATGTTTACATAGCAAAAACATGTTTAAACATGATCCTGTAGAGAACATCAAACAATTCACTTGTTTCAATTGTTCACTATATTTTAATATTTTGACATTTTTAGTTCTATTGTAATTACTTTGCAAACATCTGACAATTTCAGAAGGCATTACTAAAGGTGCCACTGTATATCTACGGTATATCCTTTACTGTGGCTTCTCTCTGTCTGTTCGTTTTTCTTTTTGTTTATCTGTGAGTTTGTTGTGGACATTATGAAGGAATATTTGGTATGGGATGGGATTTTAAGATACATGTAAAAGTAGGAAATGATTCTACCTTCAGAGCTTCTTTTTCATCCCCTTCTCTCTCGCTCTGGTGATCCATCACCTAAATACAACAAAAAAATCAAACAAACATAATGTGAAAATTATAAACATTTGAATTAAATTGAAAGCAAGATTAACCAGTACAAATCTAACACAACATTAATTAAAAATGACAATCTTCTAAAGAGCATTAAGATAAACCACAGACAGAATCCTGGATTGGCTGTAAGATAAAGACAGTGAATGATGAATCAGACAGATGAATCAATCTTCAAGCCCAACTTTGCTCTGTGCTTCTTCTAGGCCAGTGTTTTTAAAGCTGTGTTCCACACACTCTAGAGCAGGGTTGTCCAAAAGTTTGGCAAAGAGGGCAATGGAACCAAGAAAATGACACTCAGGCAGACGTGAACAACTTTAAAAACACAATACAGCCTTTCTTTCATATCTGGAGAGTCAGAATAACTTACATTTCACGTGTTTGATAAATATCTTTGCCTAATGAATGCAGCATGGTGTGTTTTCATTAAAGCTCAAAACAAGTGAAGTTTTCCCTTGCCTTTTACATGATATTTCAAATAGCAATAGTTTGTGTCACATCAACAGGTACACAACATCAACATTTTTAACATCAACAGTAAACAAAACTCATTCTAGAGTTTAAGTTCATTTTTGTGATTTAGGCTTTTCAATAAATGTATTATTCATTTATCCTGACAGAGCTAGCGAGCCATTAATAACACATCATAAGACTGAAGCTGCGGGATGTATGAAATCTGACAGCGGGCTGTGATTGGCCCGCGGACTGGACTGGTTTAAATGGCGAAGAAGTATTCCATGATCTCTCACTAAGAGTAAGAACAGATAAATTATGCCTTTGTCAGAATTAAGTCTCACATCACTCTGTTTTAACAAAGCTGCACTAAGCCACACTCTGAAACACTTTTGTGTGAAAGAGTTTTATTGATGATCTCCAAACAGCACTCACATGTTTGCTCTTTTGTCACTTGTTGATACCCATTTTAAACCAAGGTACACACTTGAGAGTGGCTTCCAGGATGAGGATTTAGACCTGAACTAGAAAGCATTATGAAAGGGCATTGAAAAAATTAAATTTTAAAAAAAGTACTGGGTGAGTCTTCATCTTAGCCTGGGAAGCCAATTCAAGCATTAATTTTGTGTTTAATCCTTAGAACATTGAGGGTATTTTTTCCTGTTTTTGCATTACTGGTACTTTTCTTATATTTAAAGTCTTAAACCTATATAATGAAAAAAAAAACAACAAAATGAGAAAATATGTTGAGGTTTCGATAAAACCCCCACAAACATACATCACGTTTCAAGTTTCTGGAAATGTCCAGCTTACACACATTAATAATATAACAATTTGCAAAAATGTTTAACAATTGAACTAGATACAAATATTTACATCACAAGTAAGTTTGTCCCAGGTAGAGTTCATGTATTTAAAGTTACTACCTCTACCCCTTCAGAACAGTCAAAAACACCTCTGACAAACAGCCCCACCCACACCACGTCCACACACATTACACTTATATACACCTCCCTTGCACAACCCCACCCTCACACACACACACACACACACACACACAGGTTTTTTTCCCGACTTGATGTTTTAACAATATTATTTTTTAAAAAGTTTAGGTCATTTTTAAACCTCCATAAAACATACATTTCATATTTAACGGCACATGGTCAAGTACTTTAGTTTCCTGTGATGTATGAAGCCTACACAGTTGTCTCAAACACACAGAAGCTTCAAATAAAGAGGATGTTTTTGCAGAAGTGTGCATTTGACACAATGATTTTTCAATTGGTCTCTGAGAGAGTAATTATAAAGAGCTAACATCTTCAGAAATGTCACTGTTTCTGTCAGCATGACACTGGAGCTTAGCTTCAGGCAATTCTTGGTCAGCGGTCTCATTATTTATTTTTTTATGATCCTCAGCAAAGGTAAAAGAGAAGCCAGACAAAGGGATCATTAGCTCAGTGTTTGCTGAGAGGAATTTCATTTTTAAGATAAAAATGTGAGCAACACAACTATCTAAACCAGGTACAGTATATTTTGGTTTAGAATCAGAACCAGTATTTCAGAGTTTGCAAGGGTAAACAGACCCACAGTCACAGGTGGCCATAATAGTTACAATGCAGGGCTGGGGAGGATACATAGGTGGTTATAATGAGGTGTGTATGAAGTCTTATGAGGGAGAACCTCCCTTTAACACACAGCTCCAAGGAAATCCACAGATCTGCAAACTGGGTGACGTCAAATGGGCAGACAGGATTAAGGGTTGCTGGCTTTGAACCAAGACCAAACCCGGGCACCAAAATTGAACTGAAACAGAGACAAACAGAAATAAACAGAAATAAAAAAATGACACAGACAGTCTGAAGTTTTAGACTAGAACAAAAATGAGAGTGAACGTAATCAATAACAACGGGTGTTTCTTAGTCAAATTTTGCAAGCTGACGTTTTTCCTACCTTTAAAGTTAATAAAGATTTTTTGAGTATTTAGCATATATGAGCAATCCGCTGTAATCATTATGCATGGAATTTGCAATATATTAACACAACTGGGAGCAACAATGTTTATTTTGCAAGGCACAATAAAGTAATGATGCTAATAACCCTCAAAGCTCAAAGGTATAAGTATAACAAAGAACAATTTCAGCCAAGCCACCAAGTTTAGTTTTTTCTAAAAAATTACATATCTACCTTAAGCCTTGAAGCTACATGAAAATAAATGTTAACACTGAAATCAGCATGCGGAGATTGTATTAGAAACACCAAAAATGGAAATAACGAATTACATTTACTCACATTACTGTAATTGAGTAAATTTTACGGGTAATTTTTCATTTTTAAGTAGTTTTTTTTTGTTACTAAACTGCAATTTACTTAAGTATTTAACTTCGCTACTTTGGAAAAAAAAAACATTACTGAGTAAAAAATTAAATGCAGGAAATAACTAAAGGTCGAAACTGAAACGACATTGCATGGACGGCTCCAAGAGCCAATGTTTTTTAGTGAATCATATCATTATGAGGAAAGAGAGGGGGAGCCCGACGCAACAGTCAGAGGAGCGTCTGTCCCCTCAGTCAGTGAGTGAGACAGTAGAAAGTGCTGAAATGGAGAGTGCGAAAGTCTCGCAAAAACACGTAATAATGACTGACACCTGTAAACAAAGCAGCAACTGGCTGCAGTTTAAATATATTGGAAATAGTAGAGCAGAGTGTCTTCGCTGAAAAATGAATTCAAGAGTAAGGGCAGGTTCCACCCCAAACCTGCCTAGACACATCAGAACTGTCCATCCCACAGGGCAGTTGGATTAAAATATTAAAAGTTCACATTTCTGGCTTTGAGAGGGGCATGAAGATCCAGAATAGTGCTCAAGGTTGTGTTATAAGAGTCGCCTGCATCATTTAGTGATAAACAGTAGCATTTAGTCAATGCTGTAAGTCATCTCCCACGGTTTCTAGATTTACTTATTTCTGAAACGGATTTCTTGTTTGAGTTTTGTGTAAGATTTAAAATGTAGCTGCATCGAGATGGCCTTATTATCAGACACACACAAATCATATGCAAAAAGCTTGTGGACAGGAGCACAGTCAGTAATTACCAAGTCAAGAGGTGTGCCCTCTAGTGTGCGTGGATCCATCAACAAGTTGCCAGAGACTCAGGCAGCAGCAAATGAAACAAATCCAGATCTTTGTGATGGATGACAGACAAACCATGTCATATTGCGACCGTGCGTGCGGCCGTCCTGAAGGATGGAATGATGTAACTAGGGAAAAAACAAACTTTCTACCAGAGCCTCTGTGGATATAAGGAGGTCGGCAAAGAAGTTCGTTAATGACTGATATGAACGTTGGGAGTGGTGAAAGTGTTGAAAATCATCAGTTGGTTTATCTTTCA
>JBBMFX010004100.1:0-13327 GCA_037832545.1 Rhabdalestes septentrionalis | reverse complement strand
CCCCCCCCCCCCCCCCCCCCCCCCCCCCTCCCCCCCCCCCCCCCCGCGCGCGTGCACGTGTCAAACGGGTGTGTGTATGTGTTTGTGGGTGCCTCGACTGGACAACGTGTAAAACGGGAGCGCGCGCAAGCTGCTGGGTTCTGCTGTTCATCCGCTTTTCAGAACATCACCGGCACCGCGGAATGAGGAGAGAAAAAATGAAAAATGAGGGGGATGAGGGGCTGGAGGAGAGGGGATCTGCGTCAGCACACGCTAACGGAACCGGAACAGTGCATCCAAAAGTGTGTGTGTATGTGTGTTCACATTTACCGGCCATTAAACACCACAGTCTTAGCAGTGCAGCAACAGCAGCAGGCTGGGGAACTAAAGCAAGACCGATACATCACATCATAATCGATCGTGTGATATCTCTCCTAGTAATTCCTAAACATCTGATCATAATCAATAGTGTAATATCTGTCTTATTAACGTACTGATAAATCAGATCATACTGGAAATTGTCTTATCTGTCCTATTATTGTACCTATACATCAGATAATATTAAGTATTGCGATATCTGTCCTATTAACATACAGATATGTCAGATCATTATCGTTATTATGATATCTGTCCTATCAATGTGGCAGTACATCAGATCATAACTGATAAAGTGATATCCAGTGCCAGCGTCGGGGGTTGGGGTGAACCCTGAGGGATCAGGACGAGCAGAAAGCCCAAACTCCTTTAGAAATGTAAAATGTTTCAGCTTAGAGGTGGGTTGAATAGTCACTAGGTAATTCTGTGGAATTGATAAATCTCAGTAAGCAAATGAGCCTCAATATCATATCGATTGGTGCTATCCGTTCTTAATGTTCGGATACATGGCAAGAGTCTACAATATGCAAATGATCTCTCTAACCAATCACTAAAGGACTGATGCGCAGAGGTGTAGAACCCGTAAAATAATTTGCTTAGGAGTGTAATGATAAATTGCTTCTAAAAAATAATCGATAAATCTCAATCGGCATATGAGGCCTCTGATTAGACTGACAGATCAGGAGGAACAGAAATTCAAAGCACTTAAAAACAGGAAGTGGTTCAGGTTCGGAATGTCACTTGTTACTTCTGTGGAACTGAAAAATTGCAACATGCAAATGAACCTGTACACAAATGGCACCTTCAGATTTGAACTTTATGTAAGACATGCGCATGAACTCTAGTTTTAAAACAATCACAAAATCTCTAAAAACGATCACATTAAATTATAAAGCAATTAAGAGTGTTACAATCGGTCATTTGTTACATCTGCATTGTCCAAACATTGCAGTGTGCAAATGAGCCTATTAACCAATCACAAAATAGTGATCAGTAGAGAAGGGTAGAAGGATCAGAATGTAAATTTATTTGCTGATTCTCATGGCATTACCTGGTATTTTGGTGCACTAATGTATCACAAGACTTTAATATTTAAACAGTCTCTCTTCAGTATGCAGAGGAGCCGTTTAACTCTAAACCAATCACTAAAGATGGATTGTTCTTGTGAAACTTTTGTAACATGCTGCAATAGTTACACATTTAAACCATGTAGTATATCTATGTAATAAATGTTATATGTTAATTGTTATTATAGAGTATATGTAAATGGTTATTATGTGTTTTGGAGGACTGATATGTTGCAAAAGCTTGCAATATGCAAATGAGCTCTCTAACCAAACACTGATTGTCTTAATGTATGTTGTGAACATTATAAAAGCTTCTGTGGAAGGTAATAATAACAATAAGTGTTAATATGTGATTATTTTTATTAGACTTATTATTTAGCATGTAGTAATGGCAGGCAGTGTGGTTCACTCGCAGGCAATATATTGTAAGCCGAGAATTTCATAATATGATCATGATACTTTTGCAGCTGTAGTTCTAATCTTTCAGGGGAAATCCACCAATTTTCCAAGTTACAGTTGCAAATAGGAACTAAATAAGTTTTCTCTGGGAACTATTTTGGCCCTATATGTATCCGTCCACCATAAATGGATATGGTTTTAGATCCAAAGGCTTCTCAAACTTTGGTAAAACAAAGGCAGCACATTCATAACTATTTAATGTAATACGTTTCTGTGAGCGAGCTTTTAGAGGCAGACGTCTGGTTCCATTCACCACAGCTGTGACCAATCCTGGCTTGGTAAATTCCTCTAGAATGGACTGTTTCACACCAAACCTGTTTTGAACAGCTCTGATCACAGCCGAGTCACTATATTATGCAGGAAATCAAGAGGAAAATCGTGGAGTTTCCTTTGCTTTTATGCTGGTCCTCTGCGAGCTGGTGTTGAAGTTTAGCATGTCGATCATTCACACTTCAACACAGACACGCACACACACACACAGAGAAAGATGTTGCGACGGCAGTTCTGTCTCTTTTGGCAGACGACAGCATGCGAAGTGGGCTTTCACTGGGGCTGCTGCATCAGAGAGCGACATATCAAACGGGCACATCAAAACAGTGTCGCTGTAATGTAAACGGAAAGCGGATGATGAAGCATCATGGGCAGGCTGTGTGTTTAAGTGCACCTATTATGGGCAATTGGATTGGATGTGCTGTATTTGGATACAGTTTGTGTCCATTGATCATCCATGACATCAAGGTTCTCTGGTGTGGCACCATCTGTGATTTACAGCATTCAGTCGGAGAGAGGGAGAGAGAGAGAGAGTTTGTGTGTGTGTGTGTGTGTGTACGTGCGCGCAGATGCTCAGGGTCAGCAATGCCTGGTGAGAAATCCGATCAATTCTGAGCAGCTGACACCGAACCCACTCCCCCACCACACACACTCGTACTCCGCCAGCATCTGCTTACGACCCTCTCAAGTATCATCCCAAACGGGCCTTTCTCAAAATAGGCTGCTGAATCAGTGGCCCAGCTCAAACTTCACGACTCAAACACCTCGACGCCTTCGCCCCTTTAAGTTACCCCTGGATTTGGCCTCCAGGCGCTCAGACAACAGGCAACCATGCAATAAAAGCTAAAGTTTAATGAAAGATTTCATTTTCCTACCCGGCCCAGTGTTGTAGATCAGCAGAGACTTTTTTGGTGCTGGTGTCTTTAGTTTTTGCACTGATGAGGCTAATGTAGTTAAAATGAAGTTGAAGCTTATGTACACCAATTGGCATGTGTTAATCATCACACCCGGCCCATGGCCAGCGTGTGGAGGTGCTCAGTAATCTCTAATAGACTTATTTATGTGGCTCCTGACACTGTACTGCACTTTTGTTTGTTCCCAATTTAAGTCATCCCTGTCAGATGAGTCTCACCAGAGACTTGCTAGTATGGATTATGTATCACTATCATTACTTTCTTAATTAAAAACTTAATTAAACTTTGTGTTCTCCATGAATCTGTTTAGTGATTAGTTAGGGCTACACAATAAATCGTTGTTAAATTTTATCCTAATATCGGTCTCTGCAGCACAGAATTCGCAAAAAGCTGCAATATGTAAATTATCCTCTAACCAATCACAATATTTCTGATAGGGTGACCAATCACAGCTTCAGGTGAGTTACTGGGTGTTCTGATGTATTCGTCATGTAATCCAACATGTCTATTTTTTTACAGTTAAAGGCGATGGCCAATCAGTGCATGAATGGGCGGGGCCAAGCGGCTATAGCTTTTATACAGCATTGAAATGTGTCAATTTTGTGACATCACCAAAACTGTGATCTGAAACAATATTTACAGAGTCGAGACCTTTTTTATTTCCAGAGAGGTGATATCAGCCCTTTATTATCAAGAAAGGCATTGAAATCAGAGTACGTAGCAGCAAAACTGCACAGCTGATATTTTGTCCATATTGTGCAGTTCTATTTTGAATAATAAACAGGGAATCTGCTGGTAAAGTTGAATCTGAGCTTTCTCAGCAAGGGGAGGGCTGTCAGCACTCAAATCACTGTGACTCTCTGAGCGTCACTTAATGGGAGGAAACCCATAATCTTACGAATATGTGTAAGGTTAAGTTTAACAGATTTCATGTATATGAATTACCTGTCTGCTCTTACAGTTAATAAACACTTGATTACTTTAATACCACTATAACTACTTACATGATAGTGACAGTCATATTACAAAATAAAAAATCATGTAAACACAAATTTCTAAGTGTTTGCACAAGCTCACTTGGGTAAAACGTTCAGTGTAATGTAAGCAGAAGTTGTTAGGTTGAAACATGAGGCTAATATTGATAACAGAAAGAATAGTCAGATAGCTAAATCATCAATGTTTGGTAATACAGACTCACTTATTTGGTTTCTGACTTGTCACAAAATGCTGTTCTCTAGTGTGTAGTGAGGCTACTTTTTGACACTAGATAAATGGACAGAAAAACAAACCGTTGTTTGCTAGCTACCTTAGCCTCGTGGCTCCAATGCAAAGGCAAAGAAGAAAACAAAAATGTGTATAAATGAGATTTTTCGCCCAGCTGTCGCTTTAAGGCCTCCTTCTCCATGTGGATAGAGCCGGCTGCCAAACTGACGCGCGTTCAGCACGAGACGCTTTGCAGAACGTCCCTGTAGTGTTTGACGGAGGGATCCTTATTTGACATGCAGTCATGTGTTTCGCCAAGATATTTGTCAGCGGCCCAAAGCTTGTCTATTTGTGTCTGTTTATGATTCATAGCGTATCTCTGTGCCGCGTGTGTGCGCGCACTACAGCTGCGGAAAGAGGAGGCCGCAGATTGACAGCTCCTCCACCATTCTCTCATTCCGCAATACAGACATAAAACTCATTAGCTTATAAAGGCTTCATTAGTATGTTAATTAGCCCCCGTTGTTGGCGGCTCTTTGTGTATGTGTGTGTGTGTGTGTGCGTGCATGAGTGTGTGTGAGAAAGAGGGTCTACGTTCCAAAGTCAGGCTACAGAAAAAGTCCAATTTTAGTGCTTTTCATTTGGTGGAGCCAACTACTCTGGAGACATATGGCTGAGAACGCTACTCCTGGACATGTTGAATCAACATTGGCCAAGAGTTTGACGACACAGTTTTCTTCACAGGACTCACGCTGCCAGTTATAGAAGACTAGCCGCGATCAGACACACAGGAGAGAGCTGGAGAGATTATTTCACACACTCCAAAATGGGCCTGTTTTCAGTCGGGACTAGGCTAGCGGCTCCTGGTTTAGTGCCCAACAGGGCTGGTGCGACGCTATTTTTTATTTTTACTCCAAGTGTAGCCTCACAGTGCTCCATACTGACTGTTCAGATGTGCCTGAGCTCTGTGTCTGTTTCAGCTGTGGATCAGATGCATTGTGCCGGCGCGCTCTGTATGAAATTGATGCACGAGCCTAAACACACAGTTTATGGGGCTGGTTTGTTTGGCGAATCGCAAAATGCACTTCCCTCCCTCATGCAAAAGCATTTGAGGGAGGGCTGCATAAAACATGGAAGAAGATATTTTATGTGTGTGTGTGATCACTAGGGTTGGGGATTGTTTAAATTCGATCAATTCTGATTCCAATTGCAGTTCTGCTTATCACTTTCCCATTTCCATTCCAAGAAGGTAAAAAAAAGGTAGATAACATTCAAAATGTCCCAGCAGTAAAATACTATGTGAATTTAGTGCAAATGTTAATTTGATATGTAATCAATATACTGAGGCATGACATTCGCCATAAACAGGTCCTGGTGGAAGAGCCATGCATGTCTGTGTAAATGTGTAGTGTTTAGGAATTTATAAGCAGAACCAAACTTTAAAAACAAAATTGGGTTCCCAATACCAGTTATTTTCTTATCAGGGTCTAATACGAAACGACTTTCTGTTCTTAACACTAGTGATCATATATTCCAACACATTTGTTAAAATCTGCTTGGCTCATAGTCAGTTTAGCATCTCCTTATAAAAGCAGGTGTGAATCTTTGTGCAGCTCTAAAAGTTGCATTTTCGAGAGACTTTCTTTAACAGCAGATGCGGAAACAGTGACTGGATGGAGACACGAGCCGCCTGATGGAATGTCCACCATCAGAATAACTCTGTAAACTCTTGGGATCAGATGGATGTGCGTGAGAAAACTCGCAGAACATGAAGTGATGAGACTGTAGAATGAGCACACAGTCAGTGTTCTCGTTTCACACACTCTGATCTGTTTGCACCTAGTCGCTTCATGTGTCTTGAGAGGATAATATCTTGTGGAAGCTGAGTGAGATAAAAGTGCAGGTGTGAACACACTCAAGATCCGTTTAAAACAGATTTGAATTTAATCCGCTTCAGGAGGACCTTTGGGACACATTCCAGAACATGCACATCCAGTAAGTGCCTCCATTTCTCACGTTTAACAATCAATACACATTTAACTAGTACTGTGAGAGCGCCCCCCTGCTGTTCGGCTGATAAAAGAGACCACCTTTCAAACTGTGCCTACTTAATGCAGCATCGCTGCTCTTTCAGTTCAATCAGCAAAAATTTTAATTCTGTGGCCCAACTTGGATTAGCCAGTTAGCTCAAATAAAGCTCCAGTTTTGTTAAACCTCAACTCACACATTGATTTTTCACCCTCACTACAGTGTTTTGATGCACACTGTACTGTAGCGTAGTGGTAAGGGGGTTTGCCCTGTGATCAGGAAGTCGTGGCTTTGATTCCTAAGACTGCTAGTAGTACCAGTAGGGTACCCTTGAGTGAGATACTGTCCCCACACCCTGCTCCCTGGGTGTTGTGTTCCTGGCTGCTTCAATGGGTGAATAGGTTAAATGCAGGGGAAGATCTGTGTGCGGTGGTGTCTTCACGTATGACCGAATGATCTCTTTCACTTTTCATGGTTATGACACATGGCTATTTATTCTTAACAACATTTTCTGGTGAACTCCATGTCCTGTGAAAGTGTGCTTTGTTATTGAATAGAAGAGAAAATTAGGAACAGCACAAGTGATTGGTTGTTGCATACGAGCAAATGTTCATATTGGTTGTTGAACTTAGTCTGACTGTAAACTAATTTGAGTACTGAGTGTAGAGACTCAATCAGTCCTGAAATCGGTAGCTGCTGATGGAATTTCACAAATCTGGAAAAATCTGGAACTGAACTATTTTTTTATTTTTGTTTGTTTGCATTTATTGTAATATCTGACAGGAAGACTCTTTATCTCATACTGAGAAAAATGGCTTTCAACTATTTGCACAGGTGCCTTAGACTTTGCACAGTATTATACTAGTCTCACAAAATAGTCATGTGTAAATGGGGTCTCTGTTTTCTAAACTGCAGTAACATTACACTCCTGTAGAACGTTCTGGTGGAAGAATTTCAACACCACTCTTGTCGGTTTATCACCACACCATAGAAGAATATCCACATTCTTACAACTTAATTAGCAAATAAATGAATTAAATAAATACATTGGGTGAATCATTCAAACATAACCTCATTCACCTTGTCCCGAGGGGAACATTCATTTAGAAAAGAAGAGAAAACCTGGTGACTTCTAATAAATAGAACCAGGGGGTTGTGCAACTGCCCATTACCTTCTGCTGTGCATCAAGGGAAAAGGTTTTATGTTGTTTCCTGCGGGGTGATTTGGAAATTATCGACCATGGTAATCAGCCCTTCAGCAGAGATACAGATTAGTTTGAAAACTGCTGCAGTATTCCATTAAATGTAAAACTGTATTTTGTATTGAATGTCTGTAATAGGGCAAGTTCAGTTATACATTACCTTTCATACTGTGGCATTAATCGAAGTGTTTCAGAAAAAGAACATCTAAATGAAACTGAAAAGCTTGAGTAGAACAACACATTTAAAAGCAAGTAAAAATAAAATAAAAAATTGGCTGATAAAGTGCAAGCACAGGGTGAAAAAGCATTAGAGCAGTAGAAAAGCTGAGGTTTAGACTCAGGTAAGAACGTTTTCAGGCTGGATTTAAAGGTGTTGTGGGTCAGGGCTCCTCTAATGTTCTCTGTCAGCCTTTTTTTTTTTTCAAAACATTATAGTAGCTGAACGCTGCTTCTCCTTGTTTAACCTCAGTCCTAATGATCTGGGAGTTCCGCTTGCCTTGCGTGGCTGCAGCACGTAGGATAAACACACGGGTCTTGCACAGCTTTAACAGACTAGTTGTAGTATATTGTAAATTCTGTATCACGCTGGTAGGCAGTGTAATGATTGAAGAATAGGGTTGGTAGTGGGGGAAACCCTTCTTTTCTCCTGGTTAGAACTCTTGGTGCTGGATTCTGAACAGTTTGTTCCTTGGAACTGAAAGAGGGCATGCATGGGAATTTTGGAAAGAGAGTAGGAGGGAAGTTTACACAGTTCTGACTGTTCTAGACGGGATGTCCTGTCCTACAATCAAAGGTGTACCAGGACATCACCATCAAGTTGGCTGGGTCACTGCATGGCCAAACATTTCTGAAGAAAGGCCACAATAAGAAAATCGGCTCGGACAGAAAAAACGTCCCGTTTGGGAATAAAAAATCGTCTCTACACTTTTATGTCACCATTGCACTGCTGATGCGTCCGAAATACAGTGACCGTGCTGGTAAACTGGAAAACCAAACATGACAATGCAGTATGATTTGGGTACAGCACAGGTCCTGTAAACCTGTGGAAAAGTGCCAGTGGTCCCGTCAGTCATGTTGCATGGAGTATCGCTCCTTTCAGGAAGTTTCAGTATCTGACAAAAGACAAAACTTGTTTCTCATGTTAAGGCTTTTTAGTTTTTTGTAGCATCACATGTGTAAGATATATTTTAGTGTGACCTGAATGTCGTAAGGCATTGTATTCCATCCCATGTATTTGAAACTGCTTGAAACTCTGAAAATCGGACCTTTCCACACATAATGTAAATCTACTATAGATACAATTCATATCATTATCATGCAATTAAAGTAATGCCATGTTATTTCCGTCATTGGAATTCTGACGGAAATAACCCTTTGAGGGTTAGAAGGAGCTAAAAAAAGTATTCCTGCTGCTTTTTAAGCAGCTGTGCCAATGAGTGGATCAAACGGGGCATGAGAAAGCTTTAAGGCAGGACTTCATGAGTCACTGCTTTTCGGGGTTTGCTCATGCCGGTGCAGTGTGTTTCAGGAGGAGAGGATTCGTCTGCTTCAGATCAGCGTCTGAGGAGAGGCTAAAGGAGACATCAGCACTCTCACCAACAGCATTTTTAGGCAACACTGTGAAGTTGAACACTTTCTTCATGCTGCTGACAAAATTTCATATATTGTTGCTGTCAGAACAAAACCTCCCATCTCCATTTTTGATGTTATCATGTTTTACACATTTGACAGTAGCAGCAGTTTTTACGCTGCCAGTTTTTCACGATGATTAATGGCAACAGTTGAAAGGGACTTCCAAATACTCCTGGATCTACTAACTCATAAAAGTTATGTATGGTTTTCCTTTTAGTTTTATTGCATTTTTGACTTTCTGTTTTAACATGAAGACTATTTCTGCTATAAATCTTACCAAGGGCATGAAGTCCTGCTGAATTAAATGGTAGCTAATGCAGAATTTATTTTCTAGCCATGATAGCCATATACATTGGTGCGTGAAAGTTTGTGAACCCTTTAGAATTTTCTACATTTCTGCCTAAATATTGGCCTGAAACATCAAAGCAGATAAAGAGAAACCAGTTAAAGAAATGGGAAAAAAACATTATTTATTGAGGAAAATTATTCAGTATTACATACCGGTCAGCGGCAAAAGTATGAGAACTTATCATTTCTGTATCTGGTGTGATGCACGTTTGCAGCAATAACTGCAACTAAATGTTTTTGTTCACTGTTGATCAGTCCTGCAAAGGTTTGGAGGAATTTTACTCCATTCCTCCTTACAGAACAGCTTCAGCTCTGAGATGTTGGTGGGTTTCCTGGCATGAACTCCTTGCTTCAGGTCCTTCCACAACATCTCAACAGGTCAACACATTGACTCGGCCATTCCAAAACCTTAACCATTCATTAAGACTTGTGTGCTTAGGCTTGCTGTATGACCCACTTCCTCTTCAGAGATTTAGTCCATGAACAGATGTCCTGAAATTTTCCTTTAGTATGTGCTGGTATAATTAATAATTAATTGTTCCATCAATGAAGGCAAGCTGTCCTGGCCCAGATGCAGAAAACAGTCCCAAACGATGATAATACCGCCACCATTATTCACAGATGGGATAAGGTTCTTATGCGGTACACAGTCTGTCTTACTGGGCATTAGTGGTGTCTGAACTCGTATGTAACCTTTGATAACCATCAACAACCTTTTTTTGAGGTCCCCAGTAATCTTTTTTTTGCCATGATACACTATGACAAACATGTGCTACCGCTTTGATAGATCTGTGTTCTTTAAATAACACAGGGTGCCTATTCACCTGCTTGTCATCCCATTGATTGAAAACACCTGACTCTTAATATCACCTTCAAATTACCTGCTAATCCTATTGGTAATATTGGATCATTTTCCTTTATAAATAATTGACCAAGTAAAATATTTTTGTCTGGTTTGTTTAACTGGGCTCACTCTATGTACTTTGAGGACTTATGTGAAATTCTGAGGTTTCAGGTGATATTTATTCAGAAATGTGGGGCTCACAAATGTTTAAGCACCACTGTAGCTCCTGTTCTAAAGCTAAAAAGCAAACTTCACATGTGCAAATTTAATATCTAGTTGAATTATTGCTTTAGGCTTGTGCTACTATAGTGTGTGTGTATGTGTATTTGTGAGTGTGTGTGTGTGTGTTCACTGGCACTCTCCTGTAGTTTAGCATCTGTCTATTTTTAGCACATTACTTATTCATGGTGGCATCGGCTCTAGCTGAAGCACAGTGTAGGTGTGTGTGTGCGTGTATTTGTGAGAATGTGTGAATGTGTGTGTTTGGCTGTTAGAGCCCCATGGGTTTATTTGGAATAATACATGCGGTGTTCTTCATGTTGTGGGTAGTGTTTACGTCCTGTCCACACAGGATAACTGACACCAACCATCAGACACACACACTCACATACACACACGCACGCACACCCGGACACTGCAGAGACATATATGTGTTTTTTTCTGTGCAGTACATAGAAAACAATCATGCTTGTGAGAGACACTATCTGTTTCTGTTGGAGTGTGTGGTTTTGTGTGTGCATGTGTACGTGCGAAGGTGGATTTGGTTGGTGTCGGTTATGAACATTCTGATTCCTCCTGCTGGAAACTCATTACACTTTATTAGGGCTGAGCGATATCTCATTATAGTGATATGAAATTAACTCTCAGAATCTTCCAGACCTTCCAGAGAACGCCTAACAATTTCTGGGTTCCAAAGAACACACGCTTGTAATGTTTACTTAATTTTCATTTATTTGCATTTGTACTTAAATTCCTTGTGTATGGCAGCAGTGCTCTTACTTCATTGTTAAGTTTTGTTTGGAAACAACGTGGAAAATGGTCTCACTTTTTCATCCAATAAATTGTCCAATCAGGATGTTTCTCTCCGTTGTTCTAGATGGATTAATCTCAGCAAAAAAAAGCCTTACATGTTAGATTAGATTAGATAAATAAATGTCACTCAGGGCACTTTTGGAGGTTCTGTATGCATCACTGACAGTAGGGCAGGGGTGTAACCATGTTTCAGTCAGTTCTAGATACAGCACTGACTCTAGAGCAGTTGTGTATCAGCATTGTTTTTGACTTCAGCCTGTGTGGGCGGGGCTAAACTGTTGCAGACTGAATAGGATGATGTATGTAAAGATATTCGTTTGTGTGACATTACAAAAACTGACTTCTAAATTTGTTGTTTTTGAATCTAATTTTTCACATATAGAATGAATAGACTGAGCTGTGAACGGTATGTTTTATGACTTTAACATTGCAAATGTATTGCTCTCCATGATATGGGTCCTTTTAAAGCTGCCCTTCAAACATAGGAATTTCAGAAGAAGGCAGATTGTCAGCCGAACTTTGAAAGAGCAGAGTGTGTTTGTTTGTGTGTGTGTGTGTGTGTTTGTGCGTGTGTGTGTGTGAGACAGTTCAATTTGTGTTGAATTTGCTGTGAATATTGTGACTTACTGGCCCTCTGCGTTCCAAGCACACATAGCCAGATTACTTTAATAATAACAATATATTTCTTCTTTTATTTAAAGTATTCTGGGCCTGGAAGGAATTGACGGTTGACCCCTGAATATTAAAGTTCGTCTAAGTTTAGAGAATTTCATAATCGTACAGGAACAATGATCTGTGACCTACATGACCCCCGTCTGCATCACAGCCACTCTGAGACGGCACTTTTAGAAGTATTGTCATTTTGCTTCACATAAATTCGTATACATTTAAATATAATAATAGGGATGGAGTCTGAACGTTCTTGCTGTCTAAAGAATGATGAGAACATGGATAAAATGTAATGAATTTAAAGGTATACCAAGGTGTGAAAATCAACTTGATAAATATCAACACGGCATCAGTGATGTATCTAGAACCGACAAACCACTGTGGCGTTACCTGGATCTTGATCTGTTACAGACTCTACACTCAAGTGATATATCCAGAAACAGGTCACACTACAGCTGTATGTCAGTTATGTATATAGAACAAATTAAACCTCCTTACCTGAGATAGGCCCGATCTGATATATCCGCATCGAACCCTATATATATGTAAATACAATATTGGATATCGGTCGGACAGCCCTGATCTCTACATTCCAGTTCGCAGTTTGCGCTGGACCTTAAACTTGAAGCCGTAATACGAGATGCGTCACCTCCCTGTACCGAGTCTTGTTTTATACTAAATGTCGCTTGTTGGAGATACTAGAGTTTGGAAATGCCGAAAAGCAAGACAGCTACTTGCAGTGTATGTAAAGCCAGCACGCCTGGGGTAGCAGTACGATTGCGTCATACAATACAACAAATTTAATCAAGCACCTGCAGAGATTTCATGATAAAGAGTACCAGGATTTTGTGCCAACAAACAGCAGATGCTCATTAACAAAAACACAGCACATTTACAGCAGAGAAGCCAAAAGCAAAAGGAATATCAGAGAAGACTCTTAGCTCTCCCTCGAGACTCTTTGGGGTTCTTTCAGGGGCTATATTCTGCTTTTGCCCTCTCCCCCTCTCTCTGTCTCCCAAAACATGATAAGGCTGAAGTTGGGCATCTCGGCCGGTCCACCTTAAATACAGAAGTGGTTAGATTACACTCTGCCCACGTTGTGTCTCATATTACTTAAAATGTATTCATTTTACACATTTTTACAAAGCTGTTGCTGGTTAAACTATTTAAATGATTCAGCCAAGATGGTTGTGTTTTTGAAATTTGCTAAATTTTACAGCTGTTGCTGCTTATCAGGTGTAAAAGATCAGAGATGACTTACCGTAATCGTAGGTGGTCTTTGTAGCGCGATGGGAGTGCTCGGTC
>JBBMFX010004080.1:0-13327 GCA_037832545.1 Rhabdalestes septentrionalis | reverse complement strand
GATGCTGATCTGACATCATGAGTAGTGCACAGGTGTACCTTATACTGCCCACAATAAAAGGCCACCCTGGAATGTGTGGGTTCCTTAATTTAACCAATTTAGATGCAAACAAAATCTCTCTTTCCCTAATAACTAATAACCTCCAGGGCCATATACAGAGTTCTTACAAGATTTTAGCGGTTTCATAGCAAACTTAGCTGTTCACTGTGACAGAACTATAATAATAGGAGATTTCATCATACACTTTGAAAAAGAGCAGGATGCTCTAAAGACTGCATTTACTTCAATTTTAGAAACAGTCGGCTTCACACAGCATGTAACAGGGCCTACACACTGCTGTCGCCATACACTTTACCTTATCTTAACACTCTGTATTAATGTGGATAATATAGCTTTTCTTCCTCTGTATACAGTAATCTCAAATCACTACCTCATTATATATGATCTGCATCTCAATCATAATCTAAGCACATCCCCTCGCTTCCATATCAATTGTGCAATGTCTGCCACAGCCCATAGTTTTATTGAGAATTTTGCCAAAAAATCAATTCTGCTTAGCACACCTTCTTGCCCAGCAGACTTAGATAGCCTTACCGAATTCTTTGAAAACACTCTCCGATCCACACTCAACTACGTCGCACCACTAAGGTGTAAAGAATAGACAGAAAAAGCTGGCACCCTGGTATACTGATCAAACATGGGTTAAAAAAGCAAAAGACATGTAGATTAGAACGCAAATGGTGAGTGACTAATTTAGAATCTTTTTACACCGCCTGGAAGGATAGCCTTAGAGACTCCAAAAATCACTTACCTCGGCACGCTCTGCCTATTTATCATCTCTCATAGAATCTAATAAAAATAACCCCAGGATTCTGTTCAGTGCTATCTTTAAACTAACTAAGAACCAGGGAGGTGCAGAAGCACTGGTTCCTGCAAATCTCTCTAGTGAGTTTTTTATAGAATTTTTCAATATTAAAGTTCAACTAGTTAGACAAGAAGTTAAAATCTGAAATACGACTAAACCACTTTTGTCACCCAACTTAACACACACAGATCAGAGCGGTGGAGAAAACAGTGTCCACACTTCCATAGGATCCTGTTGTAAGCAATGGGGGTGGTACTTCCAGACTACTTCCATGTTATCGGAGCCTCTAAAGTTCCAAACAGCAGTAACGCGCCGCTGGCTCACATTGATTTTTGGTGCTGTTTGTGATGCAATTGCAGCGGTAAGTTGATAAAATAACAGCGTTTTTTTTGTTATACAATATATGCCCAATTTCAGCTGTCCTTTATGTAGTCGATACTTAGATTGTTTAATGTATTTAGTGAAAATATTCATTTATACCTTGACAGACCTTCCATATCTGTGCCAGCTGTGTAGCATAAAAACGATAGTGTTGGCACTTCAGTAATGATTTTTAAACAAAGGTTTATTTAAGCAGGACAGGAATGACATATTTGGTCAGGTTTGTTTGTTTAACATAGTGTGTTCCTGACTAAATGAACTTCATACATTTTTGAATATGTCAAATGTACATATGTGCTAGCTAGTGACAAGTAGAGCAACAATAACACCTCAGAACTACTGTTCTTGTGTTATAACTTTAGTGCAATAACATGTGTGCAGTCCATGCTGTTAGGAATCCTAATTTCAATTTACACTATTTCTATTATAGTGTCATGTGCAATAATCTGCTGTCATTGTTAATATTACATTATTTGTCTCTAGATTTTCATTTACGTCATACCTAATTTGATGTTGAACAATAGTTGTGTTGCCCATTTATTTGATTCAATATCATTTTTGATAATCTTCTTTATTGTGGGGGTTGCATGTGCTTTTAGATTCAGTTGGCCTTTTTTGTGGAAATGAATTGGTCGTCTTCAAAGTGTACTTGCAGTGAGGCTTGTGAGATCAGTTTTAACTCAAACACCCAATGGCCAGTGAAAATAAATCATTAGCATCATTATACTCTACATTTTAAAGCATTGTGTCCTTTAAAATGTTAAGAAGACATAATTATCTTTTCCACCTCTTTAAATGTATTGTACTTGACAAAACATTTCTCCATTTTTGTATTTTTTTGTATTTCCAGTAATGTCCACATTTTTTCCACTGACAATTGCCACCATTTCTTTTCTTTGGTCTGTGTCCTTGGGAAACCAGACATGTGGGATTCTTTAATGCTACACAGCCAACCATGGTGTCACTTCTCTGTAAAAAGTTTGTCATTGGCATTGCTGCCAGATCCCAGACTTCAGTCAAGTTATAGTAAAATGTCTTTTATATTTCTAATCTGTGTCATTTGGTTATTTTTTGTATTTCTTTTATGGCATTAGCTGCTAAGGGAGGCTTACATATAAGAATTTCACATATGCATTGTACCTGTGTACCAGTGATAAATTATGGGAAAATAAAATGTGTTTGATTTTCCATATTCATCCTCATTGAATTTTCCATGAGCTAAGTGTTGCCTTGTAACGAACGGGTTCGTTCCGAGGTTTTCCCATAGGGGGAGCTGTCATTTTCCTGGCCCATTAGGTTTACCTCCTTAAAAGGAGCTGGTAGGCTAGGCTAAGGAAACAAGCAACAACAGTCCTCTAAAGCCTGCATGAGAACCAGAGCGTTCTTTATACTTGTAAGCGGATGTGCGCCTTTTCCTCTATGCAGCACCACTCCTCACAGAATAAATCTGTACCTGGCCAACTCTTTACCACAGGTGTCCAACACTTTATCTGATACACTCTCGAGCTGCTCAGAGGGGGATACTACCTGTGCAACAGAGCTCCGAAGTGGAACCTGCCTAGTGACTGGGGTGAGTTGGAGAAGGCCCTAGATACTAGATCCAGCTCTAGATACTAACAGAATACATTTTTGTATTATTAATAAATATCTTTACAGAAAAACTCCAGGAACAGGGGAAGGGAGGCATCTGCAACTGGTCATCCCTACACGCTTGCGGGCACAATACCTCCAGTACGCCCATGACAACCCTCTTAGCGGAATCTGGGTAGGATGAAAACCCTAAGGAGATTATCAGAAGTAGCGTACTGGCCAGGAATACATAGAGACGTGTGGGAGCATTGCAAAAAATGTACCATTTGCCAGGTGCACAAACCCTGCATTGGTAAACTGGGCGGTCTACTACAAAGTACTCCAGTGGAGGAACAAGGCACATGCTGGGGGTTGACCTGATGGGGCCCTTTCCTCTATCTTCCCGGCTGAACGAACACCTCCTTGTTGTGGTAGACTACTGCAGCAAGTGGGTGGAGATGTTTCCTCTGCGTGTGGCCACAGCCTCTACAATAGCAAACATTTTAATTAAAGAAGTTTTCACCCATTGGGGCATTCCCGCCTACCTTGTATCTAACCGAGGTCCCAAATTCATTTCTCAGCTTCTCCATTCCATCTGTCGCCAGTGGGGAGTTGTGCAGAAGCTCACCACTGCCTACCATCCACAAACAAACCTCACTGAACGTACAAATCGGAACTTAAAGTCCATGATAGCTGGTTACATCAAAGGTAAACATAAATCCTGGGACCAGTGGTTACCTGAGTTCCGGTTTGCCCTCAACTCAGCCTGGCAGGAAAGCACCGGCTACACCCCAGCTGAAGTCACTCTTGGGAGAAAGTTGATGGGGCCGAAGGAAAGGTTGCTGGAAAAAAACATCGCACCTGACCATCCAGCATATATGAGGGTAGAGAGACAGGAGGTGCTGGTCCAGGCTGTCCGGCACAACATGGCACGGGCCCAAGAGCGTCAAGAGAGATACTACAAAGCTTGACAGCGAGCTATCTCCTACATGGTGGGTGAACTAGTGTGGGTACGGGCCTACCCGAAAAGCAAGGCAGGGAGCTCATTTACTGCCAAACTTGCTCAAAAGTGGAAGGGTCCAGCCAAGATCCTGAGGGTTTTAAGTGACCTTAATTGTAACGTGAAAATTGTGGGGCAGCTGGGGTCCCTCACTGTCCACGTGGCTAATATTAAGCCTTTTTACAGGGTGGTTACACTTTCTTCTGAGGGGGAGGGTGTGTAACGAATGGGTTTGTTCCGAGGTTTTCCCATAGGGGGAGCTGTCATTTTCCTGGCCCATTAGTTTTACCTCCATAAAAGGAGCTGGGAGGCTAGGCTAAGGAAACCAGCAGCAACAGTCCTCTAAAGCCTGCATGAGAACCAGTGTTCTTTATACATGTAAATGCAATTTTCCAATGTTTCACGCTTATTTAAATACTTTGTTAAATTTAATGCATATTTCACCTGCTTTTTGTGGCAGGTGGGTTTTTGTTTGTGTCCTTCTCTAACTCCTTCACATCGTGTGGCTTGAGCCCGGAGCGGGATTCATCTTGGCGGACTTCAGGGAGTCTACCGGCCAGAAGGAATTCTGGAAGGAACTTAGAGACGTCTGGGACTTGATTCAAAAAGGCCTTTCAAAAGCACTCATTATAGATGATTATGGTGTGTGTGAACTTGGGGCTGCAAGATGTGTGTGTGTGTGTGTGTGTGTGTGTGATGTTTCTGCTTTTGTATAATACACGAGTTAATATTACTTCTTGTCTTGGTGATTTGTAATCTTCCCTCTTAACTAACAGCCTTTGCTTAATATTTAAGGTCAGGTTGGTTACAGACTGAATCTGCATTTTGTTGTTATTCTGTGATATTTGTGATATCTGTTTGATGCACATAAATATCAATATTATATTATTGATCTTATATTAATATCAAGAATGTGTAGTAGACTGTATACTCTCAAGTAAACTGAATGCCAACATGCTAATATCAACAATGCTGAAATGGACCATATTGGGCAGGTTTATGAGGCAATACATTCCTTCTAAACTCTAAAAACACTTACCACCAGCCCAGGCACGCGCACACACAACTGCCAGAAACAGATGGCCGTCTCTGTTTCCGACCTCCGCCAGGAACTCTCACCATACCCTTAGTTCCTAGCCCGCTTTATACCTGCTGGCTGGCGTACCCTCCTCATTCGCATTCAGTCCCAGGGGCTACAATCCACCCTCACAACATGCATCGACGCCCCGTCGATGGACTATAACCAAAACACAGGTCATAAGCATCTAACCAACCCAATATATGGATGCCTACTAACATGCGGGTTTCGGAAGATGGTAAGGGTTAGAATGTTGACCAGCAGTAACTCTACTTGACCTCCGCTGGCATCCACTTGTTCCTTCCTCTCCTTATTCCTGTACCTCAGAGGACTCCTCGAGAAATGGCTGCCCCTCTCCTACTTAAGTTAACCGGTCATCTTCCACCACCCACTGATCCTGCACCTCACCATCATCTTTCTCTTCATCCTCAACCCCAGACAATTCTCCATCTACCAGTGCTACCTTACTTTGGACTGGTTCTGGTACTTTCCTCAGCTCTGTCCTATGAACATGTTGCACTGGACTCTGTTCATCAATCGGGACAATAGCATAGACTGTACCCCTTTCAGGGGGCTGCCGCACCACCTGGTACACCGTCGGATCCCACATATCCTGAATCTTATTCCGACCTCGAACTTTGTGATTTTGGGCATAAACTAACTCACCCTCCTTTAATCCGGAATCGCGAACCTGTGTCACATTCTTTTGATCTCTCCGTTGCTGCTGAGCAGCTAAACGTCTCCTCACCAGCTCATATGCTTCCTCCAGTGACTCCTGATGCCCCTGTACCCATTCCTCCACATCCCCACTCTCTGGCCCTTTATTATTTATACCCAAAAGAAAATCCAGCGGCAACCGGGGATCTCGCCCAAACATTAAATAGTACGGGTTCATTCCACTAGACTGGTGCACAGACGTGTTATATGCATAGGTCACCTGGGAAAGATGCTGAGGCCACCGCCTCTTCTTATCTGGGGGTAGGTTGCGCAATAAATCATGGAGCGTGCGATTAAAGCGCTCACATTGACCATTCCCTTGGGTATGGTAGGGAGTTGTCCAACTCTTCCGAATATTATACATTTTACACAGTTGCTTTATTAAACCACTTTCAAAATTTCGTCCCTGATCTGAATGCAAGTGATCAGGAGGGCCAAATCGATGGAACCACTGCTTAACCAGAACATCTGCCACTGTACTAGCTTGCTGATCCTTGGTAGGTATAGCCTGGGAATACTTTGAAAACACATCACTTAAAGCTAACACATTCTCTCTCCCATCACTAGAAAGCTCCAGGACCGTAAAATCAATGGCCAAAATTTCATGTGGTCTAGATGCTTGCAGACTACCCATGAAAGGTTTAACCGTGGGGTAAACAGACTTGGCCAACACACAACGTTCACAACCATTACAATACTTCTCCACATCCTTTTCCATATATGGCCAATAACAACGTGATCTTACTAATTGTAATGTATGTTCCACCCCAATGTCCATGTGCATCATGCAAGCTTGACAATACCTTCATCTGCAAACATTTTGGTACCAGAATCTGATATCTAACAGTACCCGCTTTCACCGACCCTATCCTTCTGTATAGCACCGCGTTTTTCTCTTCTATTTTGACCACTGCCGAAACAGTTCTTGTGAGCCTTTCGGCAACTGAGCTCTCTCCCTTGCACCAAGTGGTATCCCCTCCTTCCATTGACGCAGGCCCTATCACCGGATCAAGCTGCTGTAATGAAGACAACTTGGCCGAACCCTCGGATTGAACCCCTACAAAGCCTCCTGCCGGATCTTCATCCTCACTCACCAGCAGTTCTGTCATCCCCCTGTGTTTCACATACTGTCGTGACAGTGCATCTGCATTCTTGTTTTTTGAGCCTGGACGATACAAAAACTGAAGATTAAAGGATGCCAGCTGCGAGGCCCATCGTTGTTCCACTGCTCCCAACTTGGTCGTTTCTAGATGACAAAGTGGGTTATTGTCTGTGTACACAACGCACTGAGCTCCTACCAAATACTCTTTAAACTTTTCAGTTACAGCCCATTTCAAAGCCAAAAATTCTAATTTCATAGAACTGTAATTACTCATGTTTTTCTCTGTCGGTCTCAACCCCCGGCTAGCAAATGCAACAGGTCTCACTTTCCCGTTACATTCTTGGGAGATTATAGCCCCAAAGACCACAATGGCTTGTGTCAATCTCTAGAACAAATGGTTTTTGAAAGTCGGCATAAACCAGGACAGGTGCAGTGACAAGACATTCCTTGAGTTTCTTATAATTATCCTCACAAATATCATCCCAGGCCAATGCCAGAGGAATTTTCAGAGTCTTACCCTTTCTTTTTACACCCAATAACTGTGTCACCAACTGATGTAAAGAGGCAGCCATCTCTGCAAAACCTCTCACAAATCTTCTATAATAACTAGCAAAGCCTAAAAAAGACAGAAGCTCTGCCAGATTGTTAGGAGATACCCAATCTCTCACTACTGCCACCTTGTCAGGATCTGTAGCAACCCCTTCTGCTGAAACCATCTGCCCCAAAATTTTTACTCGCTTCTGAAAAAAATGCTATTTGGACAACTTTATCTTCAAACCCTGCTGATGTAAGCGGGAGAATACCACCTCCAATCTCTCAAGATGTTGCTGCACTGAAGAGGAAAAAACAACTACATCATCAAGGTACAAAAGAAGAGACTGATACTGACAGTCACCAAATATCCGCTCCATAAGTCTCTGAAAAGTACTTGGAGCATTACACAATCCAAACGGCATATGATTTAATTCCTATAGGCCGAATGGAGTGCAAAATGCAGTTTTAGCTTTGTCCTTCTCAGATACCTCCACTTGACTGTACCCACTTGCCAAATCCTATGTGGAAAACCACTGAGCCCCTGTCAGGGCATCAAGGGATTCCTCGATTCTTGGCAATGGGAAAGCATCTTTACGGGTCTTTGCATTCAACTGTCGATAGTCTACACACATCCTAATTCCACCATCCTTCTTCTGCACCAAGACGATAGGAGATGAATAGGGATTAAAACTTTCCCTAATGATCTGTCCTTCTAACAGTTGTTTAATGTGGGATTGAACCAACTGATACTGTGAAAACAGAATATGCCTATAGGGTTGTCGTACCGGATTCTCATCCAACAATGGAATCTCATGCTTAATCTACGTAATACAACCCACATCTGTCTCACTTGTAGCAAACAATGAACTGTACTTTCTTAATAAAGTCAAAGCCTGACGCTTCTCTTCCTCATTAAGACCAGAAAATGATGGCAAGTCCCTACCTTAACATCATGTGACGATGTATAAGCAGTACATTCCTGGGTCAATGGATTCACCGCATATCTAACTTCTGATTCACCCGTAGTTAATAACTGAATGGCCATTGATTACATTCATTCCCAAAATCCCAGGGACCATTTGTTTCCTCTCACTCATTTGAGGATCAACAGGCTGCCTTACAATACTCCCCATAACAGTATTGTCAAGTTCTATCTACCCTAAATACGGAATCTCCAGTCCATTTGCTGCCTTTAACCCCAACCAATGGCAATCATGGATATTAGTTTCTTTTAAATGTGCAAAATGATCCAAAAAACATTGTTCGTAATTGTCGTAACCATTGACCCTGTGTCTAGTAAACAATTAACTTCCACTCCTCCCATCATCACTGAAACCACAGGACAAGAGCCAACTAACTGATTTAAAACAGTAATGGGTGGTACCTAAAATATGAGCCCTGAGAACCCCCCTCCAATGTGTGGCTCCGCACACTGGTGGGGTCTAGTTTTCCGACCTTAATTAAATAAAATCAGGGACTGCATTAAAGATAAAAGACTGGATGTCCATGAACTTCCTCTTACAAAAAAAACCTGAGGTCCTTCTTCTAGGTCCGAAAGCTGCTAGAAACAAACTGTGAGGTATAATTCTTGATCTCGCTGGTTACTCAGCCTCTCCTACATCAACTGTAAAAAACCTCGGCATTACCTAAGACCCTGATCTTTCATTTGACACTCCTATAAGCAGTGTTACAAAATTAGCTTTTCTTCGTCTACGAAACATTGCTAAGATACAGTGTTGGGCAGATACCTTAACAAAAGTAAGAGAAAGAGACGTCTTATGGCTGAGAGAGACGCTGCTCGCATGAAAACCGCTTCAGTGTTCTCAGCTTTAGATATGCCGAAGGGTTAACACTCCTCGTACATATTAATTATGCCTTAAATGTCTGCGGACATAACTCCATCCCCTGTTTTCCCCTGCTGCACACCTGCTGGATCGATCTCTGTGGTAGACTGCCCTCAACCAAGCCCGGCCCCACTCGGACCAAGGGTTCTCGTTATCTATCTAGTGTTGTATTTGACCTCTCTCTCTCTGTCTCTCCCTCTCTCCACCTCTCTTGCAACTATGCGTAAAGTGCAAAGAAGCCAAAGAGGATAAATTGGTGTTTCATTCATTTTAATTACAAGCAAGCATTTGGGAAGTTTTCTGACTTTTCCTTTGATGTGTTTTGTGTATTTTTGTTTTATTTTTCATATGCTTTTTGTATTGGTAGTTTTTTTTACATATCATCAGTTTTTAAAAGTGTGTGCTGATTCCAAGTGCAATTACTATTGGATAAGATTAGAATTTTTGTCTAATAGACACAGTTTTGAGGTTTTTTGCTCATCTTTGAAGAGAGTTCAGTTCTTTTTTGGTGGTTGGTGTTTAGTTGAGTAGTTCTCTGAATTTGTTTTCAGAGAGAGGCGGGTTGATGGAGATTTAAGGGATAAATATATTGTTTAAAATAGTATGTTTATAAAAACTTGTCCTAAAAAGTAGCAGCCAAAAAAGGAGCTGTCTTCTAAAAGGAGCTGTAAGTGAATTGTGATTGGGTTGACTAATGATTAACATGTGAAATCAAACATGAGCCTGAGGAGGGCTCAGTGACGTGATTTACTCAAAATTGTTATTTTGTGCAAAAGTAGTATTTGTAAGCCAAAGGTTGTTAGACAAGATGATTTGTCTGAACTAAAAGAAGCTTGCTCAGGGCTGATGTCATAAAACCTAGCCATGAAGACCCATATGGAAAAATTTATTTAAAAACACCTGTGATTCTTATATGTTCCAACAGAATTTTGTAAGGGACATATATGCTGCAAAAAACACATATGCAAAATACATAATATTTATGTATTTTCAATCATATATGTTATTTATGTCTTACATATGACTAAAGCCTTATATGTTTTTATGATGCTAAATGTGATGTGTTGTTGACTCACCTCTCCCTGGTTTTTTAATTTCAGCCATCCCGGTATCCCACGGACAGGATCGCTCTTCTCACCTCTCTTCTCTCTGGCCAGGCAGCAGAGCGCACGGTGAGTAATTACACGACAGAATTCAGGACCGACTTAGTACGGACCGCATGGAGTGATGCCGCCCTCTGCATGGCTTATTAAGAGGGTCTGTCTGGGCTGATGAAGACCCAGCTTGCAGGAAGCGAGCTTCCCTCGACCTTGGAGGGCAGCATACAGCTGGCCATCCAGCTCAATCAGCGCCTGGCCACCCTCCCGAAGCCCGCGTCCGGACCCAATTCTGCGAAAATTCCAATGCCTCGGCCACTCCAGCTCGACTGACTCCACCACCCACCTGAGAGGCCCACTCTTCTGGATGTCAGGGAATCCATGCAGAAAGGACGCTCCTTCTTTCACTGGCGAAGAAGGAACGTTGCTTTCGCCAGGGCCTCTGTGCCTATTGCGCCTCCCCCGGTAAGGAGTCTCAGGAATTTTTTTTTAAACATACTTTTATTTTCTTCCAAAATCATATTTACAAAACAAAATAAATGTAAGCTCATAAAAGAGGTCAAAGAAACCAAACTGAACTCAGGCACCAAACTTAACAAAACCAACTGACTGTTGTAACAAACCTCACACAGACAAATAACAAGACCTAACAACTAAATGACACACCGAGGTATAAGTAATGGCTGATCAAACCATTTGACAAACAAGGGGTAACTCAAACACATACAATTTTAAAACAACAAACAGTTCAGTATAATCTGGTTTGTTAATAACTAAACTTCAAAAAAGAAAATCAAAACATTAACCCTAAACTCAAGTGTTTTAAATAAAGATAACTTCTTTAGTTTTCCCAAAGTAAACCAAACACACACACACACACACCCCTTCAGCAGGAAATGGTGGTACAGCCCAATTATCCCTCTTTGTACTAAGGGCTCCACACCCTGGCCACCATCTTTTGTCTGGCAACTCCCAGAATGATTGCAGGTAAGAAACACAAAGAAACCAATGTTAGTTCAGAACTTAAAGTAATGACGTGGAATGCATACACAAGTAACTAAATGTGCATGCTTACAAATAGAACAAATGTATCAAACCAATCAATACAATTATTTGAACTTAAATGTGTTGTTATTTTGTTCAAAAAAGAATAAAAATACAACACACACACACACACACACTTCTGGATCTTCCATCTGGCAGCAAGAAAGATAATCTGCAGTGGTGTTTTCTCTACCGGGGATGTAGTGGACCTTGAACCAGTATGGCTGCATAGCCAAATACCACCTGGTAATCCTTCCATTCATGTCTTTCATTCTTCCCAGACACTGCAGAGCTTTGTGATCCATTTGAAGGATGAATTCTCTTCCCAGCAAATAATATTTGAAAGAGTCCAGTGCCCAATTAATGGCCAATGCTTCCTTCTCAACTGTTGCATAGTGGCTCTCCCTTGGTAGCAGCTTACGGCTGATGTAGGTGACAGGATGTCGATCCTTTGGTGGTCCCTGTAGAAGCATCAGTCTGTAATATAAAGTCTTTTGTAAAATCTGGTTAATGTAAAACTGGGTCCTTACTTGGGGACTGACAAATGTCTTTGAAAGCTGCAATGGTCTTTGAAAGCTGCAAAGTCCTGTCTGTCAGTAGGGCTGCTCTCGCTGAGAAATTAGGAATGAACCTGATGTAGAATGCAGCCATGCCAAGGAAATATCACATCAGTCTCCTGGTCTGTGGGAGAGGACACGATGCAGTTGCATTAATTTTGTCAACCTATGGTTTGATTGTCCCACCTCCAACAATGAACCCGAGGTATTGGACTTCAGTCCTGGCAAGAGCACATTTTGCTGGATTGATGGTAAGGCCTGCCGAATACAGTTGATCCAACACAGCCCTCCTTCCAGGTTCCACTGAAAATCATCATCAAGATACGCAAAGGTGAATGCTGAGAGTCCACAAAGTACCTGATCCATTAGTCTTTGAAATGTTGCTGAAATGAAGACTGAATATCAGGACGGTGAACTTGAACAAATCCCACGGAGTACGAAATGCTGTCACCGCTTGAGACTGTTTAGTAAAAGATACTTGCCAGTAACCCTTGGAGAGATCAATAGTTGTTAAATATTTTGCCTTCCCCAAACGCTCGATGAGATCGTCGATACATGGCATGGGGTAAGAATCAAACTTTGACATGGAATTAAGGTACCTGAATTTGATGAAAATTGTATTGGGCCATCCTTTTTTGGAGCCAACACAACAGGGTTACACCACTCACTTGTTGAAGGTTGGATAATGCCAAGCGACATCATGAGCTCCACTTCCTCCTTCAACTCCACCAGGAAAAGTTCTGGTATCCTGTAACTCATACGCTTTACCACTGCATCAGGTTTTAAAACAATGTCATGTTCCACCAGATTGGTGCAACCTGGATATTTTTTTAATATATCTGCATTAATCAGAGGCATTACATGAGACTGTTGCTCACTGTTAAGATGAGTCAGGTCTAGGACAGAGGCTGTTACTGAAGGTAAGTACTCATTAACTTCTTGGGTCCCTGCAACTTTGCCAGCAACTTGCTGTCAGAAGTTGGCAACATTACCAAAACCTTCTGGCCAGGAATAAAACTTCTTTGACAAGCCTTTTTATATCAATCCAAGTCTTTTGCCGTTTCTGAGCAGCTGCCATATGGCTCTGGGCCAATTCACACAGTTACTGAAGCTTTTCCCTCATACAAATGCCATATGAGCCAACATCGACCAGTTCCTCTTTAGCTTGCTCTCCCTCCCAGGAGTCCTTCAACAGTGTCAATGGACCTCTCACCTCCCAGCCATCAAGAAACTCAATTGGGGAGAAGCCAGTAGAGGCTTAAGGAACTTCCCTGTAGGCAAAGAGAAGATATGGTAACCACTGGTCCCAATCAGACTCTGTATCACTGACAAACTTTCAGAACATTTCCTTGAGAGTTTGGTTGAAGTGCTCCGTCTGGGGGTGATAAGGGGTTGTCACCGTAAGTTGGACTTTCTTTGCCTGACTGAAACGTGGCAACAGCCTAATGACTTTGTTTCGCTGAATGACTCCACTCCACCTGAGTTTGTTTACGTCTGTCAATCTCGCAACTCAGGGAGGGGTGGTGGTCTCGCGATAAT
>JBBMFX010004061.1:0-13328 GCA_037832545.1 Rhabdalestes septentrionalis | reverse complement strand
GGAGGGGGAGTGGGAGAGAGAGAGAGAGAAAGAGAGAGGGAGTGAGAGAGAGAGATATCTTTACATGTTGGTCTGGAATAGGGGCCGTGCAGAGGCTCACTGCAGTGATGACCAGCCCCGTCAGTGCAAGCAGAATGAGAGCAAAGTAGAGGTAGTGTACATCCTTCAGCAGAGCAGGCCGCAGGTCCTCCTGCCCACAGGAAGGGGTGCCATAGACAAACTCCATCACCATCCTTATCACTCCTATAACCAGACCCACCATCAGACCCCAGAACGCCCCCTGCAGAATTAAACACACAACACAAGTTAGAGAACACAGGTCTTACATTACGATTAATTTAATAAACGTTGATGTGTCATTGGACCAGTAAACATTACTGAAGGATAACACACCTGTTCATTCACTCGACTCCAGAAGATGGCCGTGAGAAAGGTTGCAGTGATAGGAGGGGCCAGGTAACTGGTTATAGCCTGGATGTAGTCAAACAGCTGTCCGCTGTTGGCTGACTGGATGATTGGAATCCATAAGATGCTCAAGACCACAAGCAATAAAATGAACACTCTGCAGATGCAAAGAACAGAGACTGTCTGATGCTCCACTTTATAATTATATTAGGTGGCTTTTTATAGGTCAGTGGTGACGAACAAAAATATGAGATTTTCTGGCTAATAAAAGTGCTCAAATGATGCAAATTGTTAGCGAAGTATTGCCAAGTACTAAATGCAAGTATTTTAGTAAGGGAGTAGAAAACCACACCTCAGGCAAAAACATACCAAAAAATGTGAAAGTGAACATTCTGTCATACCTGAACAGCACAAAAGTCTCTCCCTGTATTTAAGCATATTCACAAGGGAAGCAGAGGGCAGCCAGGAACACAGTGCCTGGGGAGCAGTGTGTGGGGAAGGTACCTTTCTCAAGTGGGACCTGAACCCATGACTTTCTGATTGAAGGGCGGATGCCCTAACCATTAGGCCACTAGTCCTCATACAAGGATTTCTATTACAATACATTTGGCATATTTTGTAAACAAATCCAATATAACTGACAACTTACATGTTGCTTTCGCTGCTATAAATCAATATTTGTAGGTTAGGCTTATTAAGAAATAAGACATATCAGTATGTATCAGTAGATTACTGACTGTAACGGGTCCATTTTCTACATATTTTTTTGTTTCTGTTTGTTTCTATGACATTTTTACACAACATTTTTCCACCCTCCTTTTGATTGGGTACCTTGTATTGTGTTATTTCCCGAGGTCATTTTTCGCTAATAAGGAATTCCTTAACAAATCCTGGAGTCCTGATGCTGTCAACAGCAGACAATGCAGTCACACATTGGTGATAACACATATTGTTCCTACCTGCCTACGACCATGAGCTCCCTCTCTGAAGCCTGACGTCTTAGGCGCTTCCAGATGTCCATGGTGAAGAGGGTGCTGCTGCTGTTAAATATGGAGGTGAGGGAGGACATAAGAGCTGCCATCATTACTGCAATCATCAGCCCTCTCATACCTGCAGGGAATATGGGACATAATTAAGAGACAAAATAAGGAGCACACATAAGCAATTAGTAGACGGCAGCTATTTAATACTTATAACTTTTAACATAAAGCAAAACTCTACTACTTTTCTCATGTGTGCACTAATGGTGTTAAAGATACAAAAATCTGACTCATCTTCATTTTTCTAGGAATGGAATTCCAAAATAGGTGTTTTATGATATTTCAAAATTGCAAGCCATGATTAGTCTGCATTATATTTATGTTAGAATATATGTAATGGCAATACTGAGTGAAATATTATTATGGTCATAAATGTGACTTTTCAAGAGGTTATTGAAAAGTCACATTTATGACAAAAATTGAAGTGGAATGATCAGCCAAATATATTGAAAGACATATGCAAAATTATGGGTGCCCTTTCTTCTATCTTTACAAAAGAACACACTTTTGTGCTTTTTAAGCACTGTTTATTACTTCAATTTAACATACTGGGGAAAAGAAATAAAGGGAAAAGTGGCTTGTGCAAATGTAAAGGCACTCTTTGTTCAATGTTTTATTTTCTCTGGTAAATTAAACTCAGCAAATTAATGGAATTTGTGCACTTAAGTTTCCATTAATAAAATGCCATTTGTCCCCTGCATAGAATGTGAATCCATTTTGCAATGTAAAAACATGTCCTGGGGTCAAAACTTCTGCATTAAACACAGGGTAACCATACCTACTGGCATGAGTTCCACCACCAGTTTGGGGTAGGCGATGTTGGAACAGCCTACAGCAGCTTTACATACTCTAAAGCATTCATCAGGGTCCACGCAGCCCACCTCATCTATTTCAGACAAGCACACAGGCAAAAGTGTTTATGATGGAATTGCTGATTACATCTTGGTAAAAGTTTACAGATACTATGATCTTAAGCTATTTGACGTGCCTGGAAATAGCGCTCTGCTAATCATGCCGGGCATGACGATGAAGAACATGGGCAGGATCTTCAGGTAGCCTCCCAGTACAGAGCCTCCTTTAGCATGCAACAGGTTCTTGGCAGAGAGGGACCGCTGCACTATCACCTGCAGATGTGTGGCAGCAGAGAGCAAAGGTAAATTACAGGAATATTATCATTCATTCCAGTTAACTATTAGTTTATTTTCGTCTAGACTAAGTAAACAACTCAGAGTGCTTGCCCAGCTAGCTAGAGCTTTTGGGGGTTCATTAAGAAATACACTTGCTGCCCAGCTGTAATCCAGATCATAGAATTAAACTGATATGGGTTGACTAGTAAAAATCTAAAGTGGACAATAAAACTGAATTATGGCCTCAAGTTCAAACCTGTCCTGCCCCACTAACATTTTAATTAGTATTATTGTCAGTATTATATAAGTATCAATCCATAGGGCATTACACTCGCAGCCGTGTCAAAAAAATGAAAAGGGTTTCAGTGCATGTGTGACCTTTGTGACACACTTGCCTCTATCCTTCAGAAGAAGGAAACTGCTTTCACCATGGCTGTGAATAGGCCCTTTGCTTTACAAGCTGTGTTTTCATCATGAGGAAGGAAATACTTCAAGCTTTACTTTCATCGCACGCATTGTGAAATGACTTCATCAGATAAATATGTTTTATTCACATTCCCAAAACGAATAACTGATTGAAACGTGACGTGGACCAATTGTTTGCTCTTGTCTTTATCATAATTAGCCTCTGTGCTTACACAGAGAGTTTTAATGAGTCTGGATCGATGCACACTATATGCTGTAGGTTTTTACAGCCCGATTCCACTCCCCATGAACTGCTTTGAGCCTTCATTATGCTGAGCCCTCGTGATTGCACAAAAGAAGGCAGAGTGTAGTTGGGGTTGGAATGACACTGGGGGAAGTGTCCACTGTATAGCTAAAAATACGCCCTTACACAAAAACCAACAGTAAAAACCAAATACCCTCTCTTCAAGCCCTTTCTTTTAGATTCAAAATAATATTCATGATACATGATAAAAGAGAGAAAAACTAGGTTACTAAAAACCACTAAGGGGCCTTAATCCATGGTCATTGTCTGAAGCCTATAAATGTGTACATTACTTGAAATACAAGTTAGTCCAGACTATCAGTAAGGACCTCTTTAGTGGTGCCATTGGTCTTGCTCTTACCCTCTAGAAGCCGATGCCCAATATTACATCATTAATCTCAAGACTTACACAGATACTACCATTATTTAGTATTCAGTACTCAGAATGGTTTGGTTAACTGCTATGCAGCTACTACCCCAGTCAGCAGTTATGTGTGTTGAGTTACTTAATGGCACTCCTTTGCCCATTCTTCAGTAGTCATAGACAGTTAGTGGATTACCTGGTCACTGCACCACACCCATGTAGCCAAGACAGTCAGCCCAAAAAGCAGCCCTGGCCAGGGCAGATCTCCTGTCACTGGGTCCCGGAAGATATGGAAGGCATCAGGACGAGGGAGGTGGCACGTAGTGTTTGGAACTGTGATCGCAGGCACAGAATTTGCGTACTGCTCCAGTAAACCTTCGTACCAGCCCACTTTATCGAACGCTGTCATGGGAAAACGTGCAGTGAAACTAGTTCGAATAAAAAGAGACCTCACTGATTTATAAATTTACTTCCATGTTATTAAAGTTGCTGCAAGTTTTATATGATATCCATCGTGTTCATTTGAACTGAGCTTTTATAAAAGTGAACAATAAAATGGCTTTGTAGGCATGTTAACAATGTAAGTGTAAAAATGATAAATTTCTTAATTAACCATCAAAGAGGGAAAAATATGTGGCTGCTCATAGTTAAACACTGCCAATAATTTGAAGTACATTTGGTGAAGAAAAAAAATCATAATTGATTTTCTTCCTCTCCTCATTATTGTCCTGCTCTAAGATCACCCGTCACTTCCAGTCAAAGTTTCAGTAGCATCTACTCACTCTAGGTGTTTACAAAAGTGGTAAGATGAAGGTAAAGTCTTATATTTAGCATTCATGAATAGTTTGTTGGCATAGAGGTAAGATTTAATCACCAAACATGAGGCTTGGAGAATTGTTTGGTTCTCTAATCTCTTTTTTCTCTTTCTCTCCATATGAATCCGTGTCCATGCACGTTTACAACAGCTCCATTACAGGCGATTTGGGCATTTTAAAACAACGTATATTTATTGCCCAGTGTGTTACAGTCAACACAATTTTGTCTCATTTTTGTATTTTCTAATTTTTCCCACGTTGATGAATGAAGGAAATTTGTGTTTTTGTTTAACCCAATATTATTCAACAAAGGTTTGATTTTTCATTTCCTCAGTGCGACATTGAGCTAATTAACCACAGTTTTTGCCCATTTTACCAAGGATACCTATATCTATGGACAGGGGCATATGAAGCTTTCCAAAAGTGGGGGGGTTCTGAGATGGGGATGGCATGTTACAAATACAATTTAATCAATTTAATAAAATATAATCTGACAAAAGTGGGGGGGTTGAATCACATTTTAACAAAAGTGGGGGTGTTGAATCCATATATGCTCCAAGGACTGGATGGGGCCCCAAAACTTCCTTACTTATTTACCTAAACAATAAGCCTAAAAAAGAATAAACGTTTAATAAAAGTAGAGTTTAAAAGTGTACCTATGAACATGAGAACAAATGCTCCAACGACCATAATGACAGTCTGTAACGCATCAGTGTAGATGACAGCTGTCAGCCCACCTGCAATTTAACATCAGTAATTCATGGATCATCTGCAGCAAAAACATGGGCAGCTTAAAATATAAAGTGTTATAAGTTACCTGCTATAGTATAGAGTGCTGTGACTGCGAGGAGCACTACAGTGGAGACATATAGGTCCCATCCCAGTGATACCTGAATGAATAAAGCTCCAGAGAAAATGTCTGTCTGGAAAGAACAGCATTTAAAGGGAATTAGACCTGCAGTACATTTCAGGGTTCATATATGTCACAGGTTAACCATAAACCCCTGAACTGCTCTAGCTTTTGACATTCTATGGCTTATTATTCAGCAAGTACCTGAATAACTGCCTTAGGTAGGCCTATCCCCAAATGTTTGCATACTAGATACAGTAGTGATGGGCCAAAATACAAAACCATGGGTTCTGTCAAACCATTCAGGCTGAGTGATGTAATGCTGCTCTCCAAAATATTGCATAATATGACACATGAAATCATAAATGCCCGTTTTAGGACAGAATGGCCCTTTAAGTTGCAGAAGAGACAAATGGAGGTCTAGACCAAATAGTGTGCCCATTTCAAGTATTAATAGGTTCTTAAGGCTTACTGATATCTTGGTGAAGATGTAGAGAATGAGGGACAGCACACTCATATAGATTCGAATTCGCTGACCCCCAAATCTCTTCCTCAGGTATTCGGGCATTGTGACCACTCCAGCAGAAATGTACACAGGCACAAAGATCCAGCCTAAGGCGATGAGGACCCATGCTGCCTGTCATACACAGCACAAAATCCTCATCAGACTGGTTACAAATGCTGTAATGAGACATTGAATTAGGGGACTCTGTACAGCCAGGGATCTCTTCCAGTATGAAATAAAACCCCATGGAACCCAATACATTTTATGTTAGACTCATTAGCCAAATAACTGCCTGCTTAAACTGCAACTGTCTGCCATGATTTTCTGAACAGAATAAGCAGCTGGCTTATCTCTTATGATTTTTTGAGCATATATTGAATACTGTCAGAACTTAAAGTATGCTGATACTGTTCTGTTACAAAAAGAGAATAAATAGTCCTTTTTAATTGCTTTTAGTAGAGCACTGTCTTTAAGAAAGATTAATAACACAAGTTTAATATAACTGACATTTTTATTATTCTGACTGTCACTATTATTTTCTCTTTCCCCCTAATGTCATTACTGCCTGCTGTAATGGACTTCTCAGTGTAGAGTTCATTTTTCAAATGACGAGATTTTAGATTGCATAAGCAATTTGATCCAGAATCAATAAATGTTGTTGTCACAGATTCTTTCATTTTCTGTACCACACTAAATACCGTAATATATGTGTACAAATTTATTATATTAATGTATTATAAATACATTCTAAAATCTATGTATTGCATATTCCTAATCAAACTTTTTTGATTATTGGTGGGGTTTAAAGTGAGGGAGTGAACAGGTATATCTATTTTGGTAGGCAGTCCCTACCTTCATCACATCCTTTTAAAAATGCCATATGAAATCAGGGATGCCCTGGATATACATCATAGGCCCCACTTTAAAAAACATGGTACTAGGCCATGAGTGATTTGGAGCATTTGCATCAACTTACATTCCACTCGAATCCCCCAACAGCGATTCCCCCTGCTGCCCCAGTTCCTGCTAATCCAATGAACAGGCCACTGCCCACGTTACTGGACATTAAAGAAGCACCAATCTGCCAGGAAGTAAGACAAAGTAAAGGAATACCTGCTTAACTTCTGGTGTCTTTCAATGAAAAAATTCTAAAGAATAGCATGAATCATGCAGTCATTACTCTTGATGGAAATACCATCTATCAAAACGTGATCATGAGATGAAGCTTAAGTGGAGCAAAATATAAGGAAATTGTGATCATTCTGGTAATATATTTTTTCCTGATGAATCACTTCTGAAAATGGAGGATGAAAACAAACTACTTCCTTGTACACAGATGCATTTACAATAAGCGATAAATATTAGTGCATGTGCGTGATATTGGTTTGCTGCAGTGTTTACTGCTCTTTATCTGCATTTTACTGGTAACTACTATTCCTCTGCACTTCTGCTTAGAAGCAAACAGCATTTTGTTGGTTTTGTACCAGTACTCTGCACAAAGACAATACATTAGAATCTAATTTAAAAAACTGTTGTGCATAAAACAAAATTGCACAGAAAAAAAGAACCCCAGAAACTCACAGGCCACCATGTCATAGATCTGCCTGCTAAGAAATATCCTCCAACTGTCCCACGGTTGGCCCTGATGGATGACTTTTGAAGGGGAAAAGAATAATTAAATAAAGATTTTAAAGAAATGAATCTGTATAAATATCTAGCGCATAGACAATGGTGAGTGAGATAACATTCACACATCTTCATTTATTATTACACATACATCAGCCAAGGAGAAACAGTTTCACCTACCCAGATGCCCACTGCCAGCACAATCACAAAGTAGACCACAATCACTACAACATCAGGAATCTCCAGTTTAAACTTCCCATTCTGCACAGGCTCCGCTGTGCCTGTTACAAGCTCAGGTGCCGCAGTCATTTTAAATGTGCTACTACAGAAAAGAGTGTGAACTTTGAGGCTGGTGTAGATTCGGTCAATGATTAAGCAAGTCGTTATCAAAAAATGTTGAAAACTCACCTTATTGGTTATACATAAACCGGAAACACTGCTGACATGAGGATGCACTGTTCAGAGACCAGTGCACAGACGGTTACCCGCCTATTTACCAGCAAATGTGACCTGACAGTATTATTGTTTTATTTTTTCAGTATAAAACCTTTAGGCTGCCTAAATTCAGCTAAATAAAAAGAAAAAAGAGGCACACAACCAGAGTAGATTTCAAAAACCTTTAATGACATGATAAACAAGAAGCACAGCAGTATGAATCTGCTGTACATGTGAAACTGTACAAACATACTGAATGACATGAGGCATTAACTTTGGCCCGTTCGCGTTTTCTTCCAGAACTTGCTGTAGTCGTCTACTTTGAAGTCATCTTCAAAGTCTTCCTGCTTCTCTTTAACCACTGTCTTAGGACCCCTCTTTCGCATCCTGGCCTTCCTCTCCTCATCTGAGAGAGTGGTATAATCCACAGGCATCTGGGGAGAAGAATGAGGGGAAATAAACAAAACAAAAAAACCCCAAACAAACAGGGTTTGTAGGTCACAATCAGAACAAAGACTTCCCTCTCCAAAATAAATAAATGTATTAAAAAATAAAGGTACAAATATTACTTACGAAAAAATATACTAACCATAACTATTCTTTTAGGTTCCTTGTATCTGATGTTGATGGTGGATCCGTCTGGACGCACCAGCAAAACGGGATAGAGCCGCTCATATTTCTGTCTTCCACAGCGCACCAATGAGGTTCTGTTGGAGTTTGAATGAGTGTGTGTGGTGTGAAATGAAGATGCAGCAACTAAACATCTCTGAGAGACCACATCCCGAAGACACCTAAGACAGAAGAAAGACACAATTAAAGACCTGTATCCACAGCAGTGATGAGGACAATAATAATAAAAAATACCCAAGAAGCTCCTCGATATCAGACACTGCTCTTAATTATATAATGAAAAAAGTAGCATATTATTTTAATGATTTACACATTTGACAGCAAAACATTATTTATATATATATATATTTATATAAAAGTTTTATTTGACATTTTAATTTGTAGTTGCTCAATCTTCCAGTATTTGACAAGTATAAAATCTGCCGTTTATGAAATAAATGGATAAGCTCAGAGTCACAACCTTACAGATAAATGACAACCACAAGAAGGTTTTATTCTGCAGCAATGCCAGCGAACAGGACTGCTCGACAAATGTTACACTAGGGTGGTATAAATAGAACACGTGTAGCAGCACAGGTCTGTAAATAAAGCTGACATGAACCTTTATCAGCCTCTTTAGACTTCTACAGTGTGAACCGCGTTATAAATGCGACTCTTATTTAGAGAGTAAGTATTAAACATTTATCTAGTCTATAAGCTCCTCCTGAACCACACTCAGTCTCAGTAGCCTAGCTCTGCTAAGCTACCCAGACACTGATAATATTGTTTAATTACTCACTTAAACAGACTACTGCCACTCCAACACAGTTTCTTTAGAGACATTTTCAGAACATTTACTCGGGGTGTCGCGTTACTGCATGCAGGAGAAAAGAATCTCAGAGGACCAGAAACGTTAAGAAAAGGTCATCACCAGACTATACAGAGCAAATGTGCTAGAAAAACGTCTACCGTACAGAAACACAGAGCAGAGCATGGTTCCCACTGCCCTACTCTCTTCGCTACACAACTAAACATTAGAACGTGTATACACTATATGGACATACGTCTTTGGAAAAAGCTCGTAATTATTTAATTCAGCCGGGCCCCTTACTTCCAGTGAAGGACAAGCTTAATGCTTCAGAATGCCAAGACATTTGGGACAGCGTCATTTTTCCAACTTTGTGCACAGTTTGAGGAAGAACTTCAATTCCAGCATGACTGTGTCCCAGTGCACAAAGCAAAGTTCATGAAGACATGGCTGGATGAGTTTGGTGAGGAAGAACTTTCCAGGTCTGCACACAACCTCAACCCCATCCAACACCTTTGGGATAAACTAGAACGAAGATTTGAGCCAGGTCTTCTCATCCAACATCAGTGCCAGATCTCATAAATGCTCGAATGTATGAATGGGCACAAAAAGACATACGAGGCCTTTCTTCAGGAGAGGTCAAGTGTTTAGCAAAATATAAATGCATTATGAACTCTGGGACATTACACTGCCATCTCTGTTGACATAGTGCTTACAGATTACATAATTTAAAATGTAATACGAATCACACATTTTCCCTTTTACCAAGTACTGTTTACTGACAGTGTAGTTCATATACAGGATAGTTAGAACAGTTCACAATTATTACACTTAAAAACAGATAAAACATTTTTAAAACTGACAATACTATCACTTTTTAATCATAATTCTTTAGGGCTGATGTACATAACATGGAAGTTGTGTCCATAATGTTGTTTTTTTAATTACAGGACAGAAATATTTTCCATGTATTAGTCCAAAAGGCACAGTAACAAAGGCATTCTGTTTAATACGTAGAGGTAAAGAAAGTGATTTTCCTGGAACATTTTGGTACATAATCCACACAAATATCATAGGAGGACCTCAGGAGGGATTCAGAAAGGTGTTTAGGTGTTTGTGTCACAATGATCAGCAGGGGGAACCATTCTGCCATAATGCTGCGCCAGTCTCTCTGCTTCTCTGTGTCCAGAGATTAGAGCACCCTGCACTGTACCATACAGAGTCTTTATGGTTGCCTCTCCAGCAAACAAAACCTGAATTTCCTGAAACACAGATAACCAACTCAAACTCAAACCTTTACATAAATTACTAGATAAAAGTTCTATAACTAAAATCCTTTGTCTGATACTTGAAAATGAACATAACTGTTTTTATTTCAGTATAATCCCTGTGGCTATCCTGAAGACCATATTACACATTCTTTGTTTATGAATATATCTACTGCATCTAAAAATGCTATTGCTGGAATTAGGATAACCTTATACGGTGACTATTCAAACACCAACCAAGTATAATTACAATAATAATATTAATAATTGAGTCACCTTGTTAGGGTTCTCCATGCCCACCAAAGGCTTAGCAAGGACATCCATGACCTGCCCATCTACACCAACTGGAATAAAAGTGTAGGAACCGCGTGTGAATTTGTTGCTGCGCCACTGTGTGCACAGAATATTCTTTGGTGCAGGGACATTCGGATTGCCTAAAAAAAGACAGAATTAACATCTTTAAATAATTTTCAATGTTTGTGTTTTGTTTTTACCACCGTATCATATTCTTGTTGCAAGATCACTCATAGATTTTTCTTATATTTAATTTTATCCCCTTGTGAAGTGTCTTTTCATGTGCCCAAATCTATTTTGATGCATTTGTACACAAATATTTTCCAGTGTATCTCTAGTACTTATTTAATTACTGCCCCTTTAAAACTGTTCACAAGTAAATGCCTCTGCTCTGATTGGCTACCCTCTATTGCATCATATCAAATTATCAAGAGAGCCTGAACAATGCTGGATTTTGTGACATCACAAAAACAGTTCATTCGAAACAGTTTTGTTCTTTTAGATAAGTTTCCATACTGGGGAATGATCAATGCTTCTTGAAACTTTTGAAACATGTTATTAATATATACATACTATCTAAAACCTTTTTCCCAAAAAATAAGGACATGTAGTTTTTCCCGTGACATGAGTCCTTCAAATGGTTTACAGTTAACTTACCAGTAAATATTCTGATATGTTCAGTGATAGCACTGGATAATTCCTTCTCTGTCATGTTTTCAATCATGTCTGCAACATTTCCAGGACACCAACCGATCAGGACATTACCAAACCTGGAGAGAGAAACAAATGTAGCTCTTCATTCTAACATCACATGTTGCTTTGAAAGAAATCTGATTTGCATGTAACCCCTTAAGCTTATTTGCATGACTTAAGGCTTGTTATTCAGCTACTACATGAAAAACAATGCAAATAACTGAGCTACTATTAAGATGAAAGAATGGAACTTTTGCAACATGAAACTTCAGTGTTTAAAAATGCATGTCTTATTGTAGTTCAGCACAGAAGATACCTTTCCTCAGGTTTCATGACAGTGAACTGGTTCAGGTGTTTCAGCCACTCAGTTTGATTGGTGGACACAGATGCAACAGAGTCGTCTTCCCAAATAAGATTAATGCAACTGACATTCCTGTCCCAGAAAGCTTCCTCATACTCCAGAAAGACCTTGGCAATATTGCCAAAAGAAAGTTTATCGATCACCTCCACCTTCTCTGCTGGGAGGCTGGGGTTAAAAAGCGTGGCTGCTTGAGCTTTTAGGCAGCCTGTAAATAAAAAATGCACTATTAAAGATCTGTGTGGATCACATACCTGGTCTTTCCAGTAATCAGGTGAAGAATCAAATACAACAAACTGATGTAGAGCATAAACAAATATATGATTAAACAATGTATTCAGAGAACAATTTAAGGTCATGCAGTACTGGAGTAAACCTGGACATTTTCCGAGCAATCCCCCCATTCTATATTCTCTTCATATTAACCCACTTACCGAGAGAGACTGTGACGATGACATGGTCTGCCAGAATCTCCTCTCCTCCATCCTCACACACCACACGAACCGGGTACACCTGTCCATCTCCACCAGGGAAAGACCCGTCCCACTCAATCTTTCCCACAGCTTTATTCAGCAGCAAACGCTCCTTTGGGATGTCCTCTGCTAACTTTTCCACTATTTGAAACATGAGCCTGAAATAGTGAAACATCAGTTCAGGCATAACAATGATGGTTGTGACAAAACTTGAATTCAATTTCCTGTTGACCAAATTGCCTCATCCCTCAAGTGAACTCCTCAAACTAGTTATTTCCTCACTTTTGTCTATTTTTATAGATAAAAGTGACTGAAACTCAACCTCTTTCCATTTTTAACATTTTGAATGAAAACACATCGTTAAAAAGATTAAAAAAAACATTTAAAAGTCATCTATCATGCCCAATTTTGTTAAATACTCTACCACAAGACATGATAAGTACACAGCTAACAACAAGACCTCACACACTGCGAGCGTGTGGTATACAGGTTGGATCTGTTACAGGAGCGGATCACATTCATTCTTCTTTACCTGCCAAAATCGGGTCCAGTTCTATTTACCTGGTACCAATAGTCATCAATAATGACATGCCCTTTGGGCTTGCCATGGTTTGTGGTAGGCGTGAGAGAAGTTGGTCTTGTGTAAGACATCGGACAACAAACATGCTGAATACACTGGAAGTTAATTTTCTTAATTTGGTAGTAGGGATGTGCGGTATACCGTTACTGTGTATAAAAATACTGGTATTTCTTATTTTTCAAACGGTACAATGCTCAGTTCGGTATTTAATCCGCTGTTCCGATTTTCACTATGGGGCAGTGTTGCGCAAACTGGCTCAAAACCGGCAAGCGTTATAACGCCGACGGATCACAGATAAAACGCGCTCTACACACCCGAAATTAATATATAACGAGAGTGGTAGAAGTGAAATATGTCATTACTTTACCT
>JBBMFX010004050.1:0-12540 GCA_037832545.1 Rhabdalestes septentrionalis | reverse complement strand
CCCCTCTAGGCTTAGTCACCTCCTGGTGACTCTACCCTGGTTGGCCCTGAGGACGAGGGGCCGGGCGCGCAGCATGAAACTCATCCTTCATTTCCTGGCTGAGGATGTCGTGCGCCGGCACCAAACTCCTCTCCTCAGGACTGTACCCTTCCCAGTCAACGAGGTACTCCAGCCCACGAGCGCTTCAACGGGAGTCCAACAGCCAGCGCACCCAGTGGGCCGGAGCACCATCCAATTTGATGGCCTCGGGGGCCGTGACGAGCACCTCATCCTCGTTCAGCGGGCCGGGACAGACAGGCTTAAGGAGGGAGACATGAAAAACACGGTGGATTTTTAAATGGGGAGGCAACTTAAGCTGAAAAGAGACAGGGTTAATTTGCTTTATAACTAAATAGGGACCAGAGAAATGGGGGGACAACTTAGCACACGAAGAGGGTAGACGAAGATCCCTGGTCGACAGCCAAACCCGCTCACCCTCCTTGATCGGAGGCGCCTCTCTCCGCCAACGGTCGGCACGTTCGGTGAACCTCCGGACCACTCGCCTTATGGATGTGTGCGTCCTCCCCCACCCGCTCTGCCTGGCGGAACCAGGCATCCACCCCTGGAGCCGCAGTGGGGCTCTGGTCCCAGGGACAGAGCAAGGGTTGACGCCCGAGCACACACTCGAAAGGTGTCAAGCCCGTGGAGGAATGGAGCAGGGAATTCTGGGCATACTCTGCCCAGGGGAGGAAGTCTGCCCAGTTGTGCTGCCAGCTGTGGCACCATGCCCGGAGGAATCGGCCGAGCTCCTGAATTGTCCGCTCAGACCCCAAGTGGCTAAAAAAGGCTCTCCATACCCTGGATGTGAACTGGGGGCCACGGTCCGACACAATGTCCTCCGGGATACCATCCACATGGAACACCGACTGGAACAGAGCTTCCATGACCTGTCGGGCAGAGGGGAGAGATTTAAAAGGAAGGAACCGGCACCCCTTTGAGAACCGGTCCACCACAACCAGAACTGTTGTGTACCCTTTTGATACTGGCAGGTCTGTGAGAAACTCCACCGCCAGGTGTGACCACGGCCTTTCTGGTACCGGTAGAGGCATTAGTTTACCAGCACGGAGGACATGGGGACTTTTAGTAGTGGCACAGATGGAGCATGAAAGCACTGCCCGCCGGACTTCCTTTGCCATGCCCGGCCACCAGTACTATCGTGCCACTACCTCCAGGGTCCTCGTAACACCTGGGTGCCCTGTGGCGGGGGTATTGTCAGCCCACTCCACCACCCGTGCTCGCAACCCCTAAGGGACGAATACCTTGTCCTTGGGGCACTCTGAGGGACCTCCACTCCCTCGAGAGCCCCCGCAATTTCCGCATCCAGACTCAACTGGATGGGGGCTGTGAAGCACTGCGGTGGAAGGATGGGCTCAGGCTCCCCCGCCTCCTTTTCGGTCCCCAATTGGCGGGACAAGGCGTCAGCCTTCCCATTCATTTTCCCCGGATGGTACGAGATCTGGAATTGGAACCTGGAGAAAAACAGAGCCCACCGTGCATGTCTGGGGTTCAACTGCTTTGCTTTTTTAACCAGCTCCAGGTTGCGGTGGTCGCTGAGAACCACGAAGGGCTGCCGAGCACCCTCCAGTAAGTGACGCCACTCCTCCAGCGCTCCCTTCATAGCAAGCAGCTTGCGATTTCCGGCATCATAGTTCCGCTCCGCCTCTGTCAGCTTCCTGGAGAAAAAAGCACAGGGATGTAATTTCCTGGGGAAGCCAAGACATTGCAAAAGCACTGCCCCTATCCCCACCTCGGAGGCATCCATCTCCACAGTGTATTGCCGCTCTGGGTCGGGCATTCGCAGAATTGGTGCTGAACAGAAAGCTTTCTTTTGCCTCGCGAATGCCTCCCGAGTGGCAGGGGTAAATACCAGAGCTTTTGGGGACCCCCGGAGGAGGGAGGTGATAGGGGCAGCAACTGTGCTATAGTTCTTTATAAAGCGCCGGTAATATTTAGCAAACCCCAGGGACCGTTGCAGATCCTTGACTGTCGTGGGCTCTGCCCACTCAGATACTGCCTCTACCTTAGCCTCCTCCATGGAGATGCCCCCCCGGCTGATGCGGTGACCGAGAAATGTGATCTCCTGTTTGTGGAACTCTCATTTCTCAGCCTTGACATACAACCCATACTCTAAAAGGCGAGTGAGCACACTCCAGACCTGTGATACATGTTCATTAAAGTTTTCTGTATATACGAGGATATCATCAATGTATACAACGACGAACCTATCAACATATCTCTCAATACGTCATTTATGAAACCCTGAAACACCGAGGGTGACGAGGCGAGGCCAAACGGCATTACCAAATACTCAAAATGGCCGAATGTGGTACTGAACGCGGTTTTCCATTCATCACCCGCCCTTATGCGTACGAGATTGTATGCACTCCGGAGATCCAGCTTGATGGTAGCCGGAATGAGTGGCAGAGGGTGGGTGTACATCACAGTTACCTCGTTGAGCCCACGATAGTCAATACACGGCCGGAGATCCCCGTCCTTCTTCCTCACAAAAAAGAAGCTAGCGGAGGCAGGGGAGCGCGACCGCCAAATAAACCCCTGCTCCAGCGCCTCAGCCATGTACTGCTCCATAGCCTCTCTTTCCGGCTCAGACAGTGGGTAAATACGTGACCGAGGAGGGGTTTTCCCTGGGATCAGGTCGATATTGCAATCCCAGGGACGGTGCAGGGGGAGGCGAGTAGCCCTGGCTACTGAGAAGACCTCCGCTAGGTCAGTGTACTGTGTGGGGATCATGACAGCTGTGCATGGGGGCTCTCCACAGTGGTGGAGTGAACAGGCATTTTGTGCGGGAAACAGATGTCGTGACATGTGGGGGACAAGGAGCTAATGTGGTGTGCCCTCCAATCGATGGTGGGGTTGTGTAAACATAACCAGGGGAGACCTAAATCTATGGGATGATAAGAGTGTGGCAAAATGATAAGGGGGACCTTTTCTGTGTGTGTGTCTTGTATGGTGATCTCTACAGGGAGAGTGATGAGAGTAAGGGGCTGGTTACAGATTTTGTGACCGTCCAGGGCTTGCACTGTAACCGGCTTGGCCAATGACCGGGTGGGAATACAGAGGGAAGAGACAAGAGACTGCGAGATGAAGTTCCCAGCCGATCCCGAATCTATAAGGGCAGGAACCGGGGAAACATGGTCAAACACAGACAAACAAACAGGTAACACAAATTGATTCTTTACCGACTTTGCCGCCACCGCCGGGGCTGTCGGCGGGCTCAGTCGCACAGGGCATTGCCTCAGCCAGTGTCCAGCCTCTCCACAGTACAGGCAGACCCCTGCCTTGAAACGTTGCTGGCGAATCTGGCTCTGGAACGCCCCCAACTGCATCGGCTCGGCAGCACTCTCCTCGGGAACTGGGGCACTCGGACGTGCAGGGCGAGGCGGCGTGCTGCGCCATTGTCCCACAGCGGGGCGCAGTGGAGGGTTGGTCCCGCTCGATTTCTCCCGCAGGTGTTGGTCTAGGGAGATGGCATGATCGATCACCTCTTCAAATGACCTCCCCGCATCCTGGCATGCCAGCTCGCGCTTGCCCTCAGCGCTGAGACCCTCCCGGAAAGCAGTGAGGAGGGCCTACTCATTCCAGCCGCTGTCCGTTACCAGGATCCGGAACTCCAAGGCCAAGTCGCAGACAGACCTCAACCCCTGCCTCAAGCGAAAGAGTCGAGTCCCGCTCCTTTGTCCCTGCCCAGGGTGATCAAACACGGCTTGGAACTGCCGGCTTAAGGTGTCGTAGGAGGTGGTACCAATGCCGCCCTTCTCCCAGACAGCTGCCGCCCAGTCCTGTGCTTTTCCTGTCAGTCTCTGTATCCGTTGAGCCCCAGATGATCCATATAAAACAACTCGCAGGCTAACAAAATTCTGACATCCGTTTGGATCACCAAAGTACCTCTCAGGAAGAGCCGAATGGTGCACAAACTGCACGTGGCCCACTCCTGTGGGTGCACCCACCTCAGGTGGCACTGGAGCTGTAGCCGGGGCTGCGGCTACGAGCCGCCACTCCTGCAGGCCTCCGAGAATCTCTTGCATGGCCTGGGTCAGGAACTCCAGTTGGTGACGATGTTCCTGCAGGTTCTGCTGCACCACGGGGACCACGGGGTGAGGTGGAGCCGAGGGCACCTGGTCTTCGGGCAGGGGAACCACAGAGGCGTCCATGGGGGAAAGTTGGGAGTCTGTTTTATGTCACGGCGGGAGCCGCGGAATAAAGGGAAGGAAGGGAGGAAGCTCTCAGTGGTGATCAGTCTTTTATTGAAACTTAACATGCAATATCCACAGAGTCAGGTGGACTTGTGGGGACTCGTGCTCCTCAAAGAAAAACCGAAAATGCTAAACAAACTCAGAGCTGGCACTAGGCACAGAAAAGAAACAACGAACTGAAGAGGCTGTCAAAACTCAGGGTTCTAGGACACGGATCTCAATGCGGAGCCAGAGGAGCAGAAGCTTGAAAAAGAGCAGAAACAAAACATTAAACAAGGCAAACGGGATCAGGACAGATAAGCAGCAAAAAACAGACTCAAAGGACAGACGGGACCGGCTGGGCTATGAATAGGAGGACGAACGAGACACAAGTGGAAATCAGGGGAAACGAGGACAGGTGAGACAGATCAGTGGGGGGGTGATACAATAGGAGAGACACGGACTAGGAAGGGGGCCTACGGAGGGTGGACAAAAGAAAGGGGACTAACTAATATTCCGGGGACTGGGAGCGGGGGAGCCGTGCGGCGGATGGGGTGGTCGTCACAGTGCGTGTGTGTGTCACTCATGGAACAGAAACAGACTAAGAATTTAAACCATTTTTTTTCTAAGAAATGCGAAAAATACAAAGCTGTAAAAAGCTATTTACAATAAAAACTATTACACAGAAACAGATTAAGAATTTAAACTAATTTTTTTATTCTAAGAAATGGGAAAAATACAAAATTTTAACAAACTATTTACAATAAAAACTATTACACATGCATTACACACGTGTTTATTTCTGCTGACTCTGGAGCTTCTTCACCAGGCTTCGGAAACTATCGATTGTCATAGCAAGTGCCTGGCACTGTTCTAGGAGTACATCGTCCCTCCTCAGGACATCATTCATCTACAAGTCATTAACATAAACATAATGATTAGAAAATGTACAATTCTGCATCGGGGAAGTTTTGAGAAAAGGCCAGTTCGAAACACATGAAATAGAAACAGGTTTACCATTGTCACGGTGATCGTTTGGTCCCACACAATGTTGAATGCCTCCCTGATGTGGCACATAATTTGTAACACCTGTAGACTGAAATTACAGAGTAAATATTTTCTAGATTTGTACTTACAGCTCTCAGGTGGCCAGAAAAAAAAGTGAAACGGGTCAGCATATTGATCAAATACATTGAGTGTTTCAATCATATTCACTAATGCTGTGGATTTGTAAAATACCATGGCCATGCTGTCATCTCCATCCACCTCGCTGTCCTCGAGCTCCAGGACCAATGGCTCTTCTGTTGAGGTGGAAGGCACAGGGTCAAGGGGAAGGGTCGAGGCCTCGTGAGTGTGTCAGCTCCTCATCACTGTCCACCAACGCCCTCCTATACGTAACCTCTGGAGGGGCTTCCATCTCTTCCATGCCCTGGGTCTCCTGTGCCTCAGCCACAGCGGCCTCCATGATCTCCCTAGTGCTGTGGGCCTCGGTCACCGTGTCCTCCGCCACATAAAACCTGTCTGCTGTTGACATACTGTGGCACATGGCCTGCGATACCTTCTGCCTGTCGCCAGAGGACATGTGTCTCTGCGCCTAGAAAGGACAAAAGAAACATTGAGTGGGATTCACAGGACTGGTTTAAAATAAGGGGTAAAAAGTCAATTACCAGTGTGGCCACGCTGGAGAATATGACGTTTATGCTGACGTCGGGGACTCCGGGACGGGCCCACTTGTCCGTCACTTACGCCCTGAGGCTCGAACACCCCTTGTTAAATAAAGGAGCTCAGGTTCGGCCTGTAGCCAGGCAGTGTGGGCCTAATATCCCTGAAGGTCACCAACCACTCGTATTCCTCAGATGTGAGGGCCAGTTTCGCCATGCCATAACTGGCTGAGGTCTTGTGATGCTTGGCCTGCGGTTCAACACATTCAGAGAAAACATGGCAGCTAAAAGGTAAACATTCATAAACAAAAACTATATGTGAAAATAATTGACACTTACGTTTATCACATACTGCGAATTTATGCAGTCGCAGTAGGTGACCTCATCCATCTTGAGGTGGTAGAGGACACCCATCTGGTGCCCCGACACTGCATCAAGGTAGGCGCACAGAAGGCCTACTGTTCGCCTGAACAGGGGCCACTTCACCAGGTCCTTTTTCAGCATTTCTGCAAGTAAATATGCAGGGACTTAAGAAGAAAAGTTCTCAAAACTATGATTAAATGTTACCCATGATCGACGTAGCCTGCTTACCAAGGAAGGTTTGTATGTTTGTTTTTGCCATTGCCTTGAAAGTCTGGAGCTGCCTGGCGGACAGCATTTTACCTATTAATAGACTTAAAGGCCCAGAGATCCTAGGGTTATATACTGTAATTCATGGTGCTATAACTTGCCTCCCTTGGAGGCCCGCACCTCCTGTCTGTGGGTGGCCACGTCCTTGGACATATCCTTCAGCTCCCGCTGAAGTGTTCTGTCCAAGGACATGAGGCACCGGGAGCTGAGACGCACAGACGGACACCCATCCAGGATGAGAAATTTCTTAACATCCAGGAAGTAGTGCCAGCATGTTGTCACAGCAAATTGCTTCCTCAGCGTGGCGATCCAACTAAAAAGAGTAATGTTAATAAAAATTCATTCAAAAAAATTTTCATAAATTGTAAGGGAAGATCTTAAGAGACCTTGAAATCCCTGATTTCAACAGGTGTACATTCAAGAGACCTTAATATTCCTGATTTCTATGGGTGTAAATTCTTAAGGGTGACATTTAGGGGTGTGTATAAATTGGACACTTACCGGACGGCTCGCTCCCGGTTCTCCAAGAAGCGCAGGTGCCCTGGGGGTTTGGAGTCCCTGCCCCACATAAATCTGAGGAATACCATTATGTGGGTCACAGTCTTATTTTGTGTGGGGCAGGAGCCCATTTCAAGGCTCTTAAATGTGGCCAGCACTTTGTCTGAAATGATGAGAATAATAAAAGATGAAATGAAACACGTTAATGAAATTGCAAGAAGTTAGTCTACAGAAACAATATTGAGACTAAAAAGGCAACTTACCCACTGTATCGTGGCCTCCTGGGTGGCAGTTGGGGCACTACGTGCGGCGGAACTGGAAGGTGCCAATGGGGAGCTCGGAGGAGTGCGCTGGGGAGAGTCATGTTGGCCATGAGGTTCCTCATGGCGTGGGCGGCCATCACGAGCCCCCGGGTCCCTCCTCCGAAGCCTCCTCCTGTCCCGAGACAGTTTATCCACTTTCCTCTGCAGGCCCACTACAGCTTTCTGCACGTCTGCCATAGAGGTCTGCTGCTCCTCCCCCTTCCTGTGCTCCCTCAGCGCCGCATCAATGGCGTCCTCTTTCACCTGCATTACCATCGGTTTGATCTCATCTTTCTGTGTTGAAAGAAATCAAAACACAAGAACCAGAATTAACACGCATGTGAACAATAAAGGATCTTGAATGGTGCCATCACCAAATTCAATTGCCTGAACCCCCAACAGAAAGCACCAAAAATTTGTATTTTACCGGAACCACGTCTCCAGGCGCACATAGATTTTCTTGCACTGTGGGAAGTGGCACTGCAGTCGGCTGGCAAACCTGTTGAACATAAGTAATGAAATTACATTCTTCCATTCTCCAACTTTGGGTGTAAGTATCCCCCAATAGGTCACCACCGCAAAAAAATAAATAAATAAATACGTATCCTCTTTAGACTCTGAAATCCTGTTTTTTTGGGTTTTTTTATTACCTTTTGCTGCCCTTCGCCAGCAACAGTGTGTGGTCCTTTTTAGATGCCACGTTGTGCACATCCCTAAGATGCTCTGTACAGTTCATATAGGGAGCGTTGCACAGAGAGCAAATGATTCTCCTTGGCTTAAATCATGAAAACAGACAATAAATCTCAGATTTTTAGACTGTTGGAACACATGTACTCAGACCAGATGAGCTTAGCTTACCATTTTTATGGTCCAATATCTCTGGGATACTGGTGGAAAAAAAATAGGACTGAAAGGTCACAATATGGCAAAAGTATTGACATGATTAATTACATACATATATTAAAAAATCCAGGAAAGGTTTCATTAAAACCAACAGCTTGGAATGTTTAGACTAGGGTGACCAAATTTTGGTTTTGGAAAACCAGGACACAATAGTGAAGGGGTCGTGTCACAATCGAGGAGGGTCTTTTTTAACAATGAACTAGTGCAGTCCATAGATCATAACTGTTGTGATGTTTCACTGTGTGAAATGACCAGGCACCCTCCGATGCATTCACAGCATCCTCGTTCCCTAGTTTCACAAAGTACTCAGTCATCGACTTTGAGGTACTCTGGCCTCGAACCGCTTTTTTGTGTTTCTCTGTCCAGATGGAATTTTAGGTCCCTGGCACCTCCACTGGACACCGAGACAAATGTGCTTGCTTTGCACACTGTGCACAAGGCTTCCCACTCGTCTCGACCCGGTCTGAACGTGGGGAATTTCTTCTGTAAATCCTCAGCAAATGTGCACTTACGCTTCGGCATGTTGCTAGCGTGCTGACAGACACGCAATCTTCTGATTTTAAACAGAGCTGCCCGCACTGACGCGGCTCAGGGATTTACGTCACATGCAGCGCCGTGCGTCAATTTAATGGGCCAATGAAAGGTAATAAAAACCAGGACATTTCCCCACTTTCTAGAAAGAAACTCTGACGCCCCAGACAGGACGGGAAAAACTGACATGTCCGGGGAAAACCGAACGTTTGGTCACCCTAGTTTATACACACCCATTCCATCCATTTAGGGTGATGCCCAACTTCTTTACAGTAATTATCCATCAATACATTCTCAAAATGGCTTAAAAATGCAGAATGCATTGGTTGTGAATGCCATGACTCACAATCATTAAAAAGGGTTCATATACACCAAGGCTATAAATTACATCTTTTGGGGTAATTACTTGACAATTAAGTGGGAAAATCCTATTAGCGTTGTAATTAATTGTTATTCTACCTGATAGTGCAGCAAAAGCAGAAATGATCCTCACACACCAAACAGCAGATCCAAACTAACAAAAAAGAACCTTTGCACATGATGCTTTAGAAAGTGATTCTTTGAAGAACAAATCAACTCTTTAATAGAAATCTTTTTAATACAAAGTTCTACAACATTTTTACAGAGTACAATACAACTCTGTTTAGACACCAGCTCAGATTTCCCTTTCTCATTCACATTATCTGCTAATAAACCTGAAGGATCTCGACAGAACACAAAATGGTGGCTGCTCGTTCGCAATGTGGACCCAAGTATTGGGACAGATCAAAAAAAAAAATCAAGATTTCACATTTTCCAGAGGTGCAAAGTGCCACATGTCCAAAAAGGCGGATGCCCGTTCATAATATGGACACAAGTATTGGGACATCGTGTTTTCCAAGATAAAAACGAAATGCAGCAGCTATTAACTTGACTTTCGGGACATGTATTCCACATACAGGCCTACTGTTGTGGTGCTTATAAAATAATTAAAAATCGAGGGAAGCAGCTACATCCATGGGCTTTGGAACATGTATTCCACATACACCCACGGTTCTGTGGCCAAAATTTCGAACCACTAGCATGTTCCGTTGTGGTTGAAAGCGTTTTCCCTCCGAAATGTGAAGAAAGCCCCTAACTTTCCTGCCCAAAGACCCAGGCCCCTCATCTTCTGACGTGGTCCCATGCATATATGGACACATTTTTGAGTCTCCAGCCCCTTCCGTTGGATTTCTGGAGCCTGGTGAAAACTTAAGATTATTGGGGCAATTAAAAAAGACCTACACCCATGACCTTCTGGATATATTTTTCCCATGTTCCCTTGCTTGTGTGCATGAATGTTCAAAGCCGTAGCCCTTTTGGAACATTTCACCTCATTACAATTACGCGTTTATTAAGGAAAAATAGTCCCTTATCCTTACAATTCATGAAAACGCATCGCGTTCAAATGGTCGTTCTGAAACTCCGGATCCGGAGTTGCCTCTCTGGGAGCTTCGACATATTCCGGAGCCGGACCCGTAGCTGCTAAAAAAAAAAAAGTTTTCCCGCCAAAAGTTGTCTTAAAATTTATGAATTTATAGCTGAAAACGTCCAGACACGACAGCTTGGGTCATAGTGCTTGTTTGGGCCTACTTTTCTAATACATAAAAAATCATTACAAATCAAGGGAAGCAGCTACACCCACGAGCTTCGGGAAATGTATACCCCCACGGTGCTGTGGCCCAAATTTCAAAAGGTCAAGCATGTTTGGTTCAGACACTACAGCCAAGAACAAAGTGCATTCTTGGGCCTTCTGAAAATGAACTTTTTCCTTAAAATTCACAAATTTCTAGGCGAAATATGTAAGAAATAACCTTAAAATTCATGACTTTTTAGGCAAAAATACATAATATCCTTAAAATTCATTCCTTTTTAGGCAAACATATGTAACAATAATCTTAAAATAGATGAATTTTTAGGGGAAAATATGCAAAAAATAACCATAAAACTCAAAATTGTGTAATTCATTGGGGAAAATCCTGAATAATCTAGGTGTGAAAATAAAGGCTTGGTTTGTCCATTTCGTGTCATGGGCAGTATTTTAGGCCGTTTCAAGGCAAGGGAAGGACCTAGACCTGTAAGCTTCGGGACATGTGTCCCCTGTGTCCCCTATGTCCCCGCTCTTGTCTGGGTACAATTTCAAAGCTTGGACCCCTTTGGTTCTGGAAAAGCTGCTTGGAATTGTAATTTTTCGGCCTTCTGAGAATGGGCCTACTTTTCTAATACATAGAAAATCATAAAAAATCAAGGGAAGCAGCTACACCCACGAGCTTTGGGACATGTATTCCACATACCCCGACGGTGCTGTGGCCCAAATTTCGAACCACTAGTGTTTCATTATGGTCGAAAGCGTTTTCCATCCAAAATTTAAAGAAATCCCCTAACTTTCCTCCTCTACAATTAAGCATACCCTGTCTGACATATCCAAAGCCCGCGTCCCTAGTGCTACGCTGTGCCACCCCAGAGATCCAAACCAGGCCTAATGGTGCTCTAAGCCCTGTCAGAGGGCATTTCTTCCAGGGTCCAGGCGGAGCTCCGGATCCGAAGGTCCGAGAGCAACGAAACTCGGAAGGCGCCGGGGCTAGCCCCCGATTTTGGGCTCGATTGCCACTACAGTCTGCCCGCGGCGCCCCGTAGAAATTACCGATTTCGACAAGTTCGAAGGGTCGCCGTGCGAGCCCCGAACGCCCGATCGGGCCGAAACTCTGGATTCCGACTCGGAATGTGTTTTGTAAAACAGAATCCAGATTTGCACCATCTATTGCAATCATTGCAGAATTGATACGCTCCATCATTTTTAAAGCAATCAGGGTGTGGGCAGATATTGCACCGGTGTTCACACGCGTGAGTTCTTCATACCCGTTGTAGCAGAATGTACAAAAATATGCGGCCCCTAAGAAAACGCAAATGTTCACTATACCATAGTAATGGTTATCGTGAATGTATAGGAATGTGGTTTTGGCTTGTGGAGGCGCCCCTGTCTGATATTTCAACAGCTGCCTGGCATCTGATCTATAGAAGACGACAATTTAACATTCAGCATCCATTCAAATATTGGTACGTCCTTAAAACTGACCTCGTGTTCCTCACTGAACCCTGCCATGGTTTGAATGTTTCTCGCCTGTCTCTCTATCATTTCTACACTGTGATGCGGATTGAGGTAATGGGCCAAGCACATGGCAAAGTATAGTTTGTTGGTTACATTAATGGGGCAGAATAAATGCATTTAATTATTTCTAGAAACCTGATCATGCGCCGTGTCAACTAATTTTCTACCCACACCCCCGCTGCGCCCTTTTGCTATGGAGATCGTAATTTCGAGTGACATCGATCATAACATGGTCATTTCTCAGCAGATTTTTTTTCAAATGCGTTAATAAATGCGTCTAGAGCATAATTATCTCCAGCTGTGAGAACTGCATTGAGGTCTACGTTTAGACTGGCCCCCCTTTAATTGATGCAGAAAACGCTGTTGCTACCTGAGAATAACCTTGAAATTTCAATTATCTCACTAAGAATTTCGTAAATTATTCATGTACGACAGCACATCATGACGTGACACGTTTCTGAAGTTGAGCGCTCTGTGTAGAACAAGACTGTTGAATCTTGGTCTGGCATTGGGGCAATCCGCCCATATGCCAGATCAAAATCACCCAGGTGTCAGAGATTCACGGAATGAACAACAGAGCCATTTTCTTTGCTCAAAAATAATCAGTTCAGAGATTTATTAGAACATCTGCAGATGGGAAAGCAAGATCAAGACACAGA
>JBBMFX010004031.1:0-13328 GCA_037832545.1 Rhabdalestes septentrionalis | reverse complement strand
CATGATGTCAGATCAGCATATTGATGTGGCACACCTGTGAGGTGGGCTGGATTATCTCAGCAAAGCGGAAGTGCTCATTATCACACAGTTAGACTGATTTGTGAACAATGTTTGAGAGAAATGGTAATATTGTGTATCTGGAATGAATTTTAGATCTTTTAGTCCATCTCATGAAAAATCGGAGCAGGAACAAAGGTGTTGCGTTTATATTTTTGTTGAGTGTCTATTCATATATAAATACCTTTGAACACATATATACATTTTTAAAAAGAATGCATGCATTGAAATGTTGATCAAATGTCTATTTATTTAACATACTCATTAGCCTAGATAGCTTGGGAAAACAACCAGACCCAGATTCATGACATCCTGTCCTCAATACCGGAGCCAGATTGCTCATTAACAACACTTTCTGTAGTTAACCAGATGATTTCTGCAGAAAAGGACTGTGAGGAGCTCTGTTTGAGTTCAGTCTCGAGAAAATGTTCTTCTGAGAGGCAATGTGAGGTCATGGGACTACAGTTACCCCAGCCTGGATGTGGGCACGAGTAAAAAGCGGCATCTAGATGGTTAGGAATTGCATTTGAAAAATTCTGGTTCACCAATAACTGCACACACTAGATGGCGCGCTTGAGCTTCATCTTCCACGTGTTAAAAACTCACACTTGGACCTCGTTCAATTTTTTTTATTTGTTCAGTCTTCAGCTTGCCGATCTTGTCTCTTTGGAAAGTTAAGGAAATGGACATTTCCTGTTCAAAATGTTCCTGTTCAGTTTTATATGGTATTAAACACCGAGGATAAATAAGTCAAAAGGCATGCTTGTTTAAAAAAAAATTGAGTTCTTTTTTTCTTTTTAACAGTAATGAACAAACTTTCAAACATTCTACTCTGATAACTTTTTTATTTTACTAGGTGCCCTGGGTTAACAACAGAATAATTAATCTGTTAATATGCTGTTACTATATAGACATCTTTTGTATTATTTACATCTTAGGGTGTCCAGATACTTATTTTGGGATACATGAACCAGGGGTTCAGCTTCAAAGTATTATTGTCATCTGTACAAAGATCAGAGTACAAAGTACAAAGAAATTCTTACTTGGAGGCTTCTCGACAATCTAAAGATAATCAACATTAGACAACATTACAATACAATAAATACTGAGTTCGAAATATTAAGGATGGATTATAATACTGAGTATTTCAGCAATTTACAAAATTACTACTGAAAAGTAGTGTTGTGCATCAAATATATGTAAATATGACCGTGGCAATGTAGTGGTAATATTGCTCAACACTGTATGTTGAACTGTCTGGGGTAGAAACTGTCCCTGAATCTTGTGGCACATGTCCTTTGTCACAGAAAACAGAAATGCTGTTGATCTGAACCATTTTAACCAACCTTTGCAGAGCTTTCTTATCCTGAGTGGAGCGGCTGCCATATCAGGATGTTACACCCTGCATAACACCTGTAGAAACTTGAGAGGACTGTAGGAAACATCCAAGCTTTAATTAGATGCCTAATGCAGGGAAGCCGTTGATGGGCCTTTTTAATGGAAGCTGTGTGTGTTCGGTCCATCTCCTTTAAGGTAGATGGTGACATGAGCTGCACCCTGTTTTCTAAAATCTATGATCAGGTCTTCAGTGTTATTCAGATTGAGAGCCCGGTTGCTGTCCTGATACCACTCTGCCTCCTTTCTGCAGGCCATCTCATCATTTTTAGTGATCAGGTCCACAAAGGTGGGCTCATCTGCAAACTTTATGAAGGTGTTGGAACTGGATCAGTCTTTGCGATCATGAATAAACGAGTAGGCAGCAGGCTCAGAACGACATACTGCAGAGTCCCAGACCTAGCTGCTTTTGGATGGAATGCCAGTGTAAATGCCACACTGTAATCTACAAATAACAGCCTGTCACAAATGTTTTAATGTCAAAGTGGTCCTCAGTGAATCTATGCATTAGTAGACAAGTGGTAGTGGGTCCAAACTGTTTGGGATGGAGTCCTTACTGTGTCCCAGCTCCAGGCTCTCAAAGCATTTCATTGCAAACAGTATAATGGCCCCCAACAATGTGCTGTGAAACAGTGGAACTGCATTCTCTGGAGTGATGGGGCGCCATCCAATGCAGCTCTGATGAGCTGAAATGGCTGAATGCAGTCACGACTTCACAACAATGGTCCAATGTCTAGTGTAAAGCCTTCCCACAAAAATAGAGGCTTGGATTTACTGTAGTGTAAGGGGGACAAAACCACAATGAATACTTCTGATTTCATAAGAAACAGATGAGAGTTTTAGAGGGTAGAATGGTGTATTCAGCATAGCTATACAGCTGTTGACTATATTATGTGCCATGCATATTTTGAGATACACTCTACATTGTACTGAACTTTTGAACAGATACATGGAAAGGTATTATCAGCACGAGGCTAGGGAAAAAATGGTTATTGCTATAATAAATCAAGATTGCATCTCATATAAATCAATGCCAATATGATGCATAAATCTAATTTATAATTGTAGACACAATTTTTGTAACCGCTTAATTCTCAGTAGGGTCGTAGGGACCGGGGCCTGTGTTTTAAAAATTGATTAAAGGTCATTCTGATGCTTGAGATAGTGACAAAAAATGTCATTGTCTCCAAAATATACTAAGGCTCATCTGAGTATACACTGTCCACATGCTTACCTCTGAGAAGAGTCTACCTGAACATGAATTAGATACTAGCAAAAGCTGTTTCTTTTATTTGTGAGTTTATTTTTAAAGAGAAATACTGCATGAGTGCTACACCATGTGCAGCCTTTGTTCTGGTCTGTAATCAAAATCTCAAGATCATCTGATCTGACAAACCCACAAAATTCCTATAAAAGTAAAAGCTTTGTCATATAAAGGATCTGAGATAGGAATTTTATTTGCACAGAACACAGTTCAACAAGCTGTCACAAAACAGGCTGGACATTTTCACTCTTCCACATTTTCTTTGTCTGAGAATTAAAAAATAAAATGAAGACATATTCTATATTCTAACAGGTCTTTTTTTTAACTAACAAGATATTCAGGAGAGCATCTTAAAGAGAACACCATGTCAAATAAAACCGATGGATAATTTATTAAACCCACAGGTATAAATGCCTTCCGGCAGAGGTTACGGGCTGTCCTTGATTAATATTCAGTGATTACATTACGTTTGGGAATGACTCCTCACATTTTCATGCCAATTTCATACGTTTTTAATTCTCAGTCTGCAGAAAGTTACAAAGGTCCTGTATATTGAGCAAGGATTAACGGAGTATTGCTTTACTGCCACCAATTCAGTAAATGATACATGATTTACTACCTTGCAAAGACCATCACATCATGATCTTACATTTTATGTTCAATCAATTATTATGGCAAAGACAGATATTGTGGCACTGCAAGTCCAAGTTTGACTCTTCTTGGTGCCTCCGCTCGGATCCTTAGATTTGCCTGAAATGATAATGGAGGATTGTTCCCAATTGTATGAGCCCCACATTTTTCTGGTTAGTGGATTGTAACAAACACAGAGGAGCTATTTCATCAGATACATTTACCTTGTATCTTCACTCGTAGTCTATTTTATCAACTCCGCTTGATATACAGTTGCACTTGTTAATACGGAGGGCTGTACTTTTCTGCTTTATTTGTAAGCCCCTTTTAACCCATTCATTAATTGTAAGGACGGTTGTTAAGTAGGTGTTATTTGGGTGGCAGAACATCCTCAGCAAAGCTGTGACACTGGCGTGTGTGTGCATTGCCAACAGTAGATCAAACAGAGAAGGGACGAGAATGGTCCACCAACCAAAAACCATCCAGCCGAGTGTGTCCTGTACTCCGAAACTGTGCACTGGTGAAGCACTAGTGGATATTGTACAGCATCATATAAACCAAAAGGACAGATGCAGGTTAGAGTGGAGAATAAGTGTAAAAAGTATTTTATTGTGCTGGTGTCACTGCTGTGCTGAAAATCATCCACTCCTCCAGTTATGCATACTCTCTGGTGGTCCTGCTAGGGTCCAACTGAATAATGTGGTAAAAGGGGTTGATAATGGATGCAGAGAAACAGACTGATGACAGTCAGTAACTGTAAACTACAAAATGAACAGCGGATAATATTGATTGGTGGGTGGACCTAGTAAAGTGACTCATCAGTCTAAAGCATGCATAATGCCTAACTTAGTCAATTCTGTCAGGTTGTGCCACTATGCATTTCTGGCTAGAACACAAATTCTTATCCTAGCCAAGTTTTGAAAACAAAATGTTAGAAATAAGAAAGACAAGACTTACAGCCTTGCTTTGGTTTTTGTATGTTAACAGGGATTTACCAAGCAGAGTTTTAAATTCTCTCTGTATATCTGTGCCCACAGTAGATAAACAGTTCTTATTCCCATTGATGGTGATCTGTCTATATGATATGCACAAGTATGCACAGTTGCAGTGCTAGACAGCTATTTAGAAAGATTTCATTGCAATGACATGTAAACAGATTAAGATCAGAAACAGTTTATTGCAAGAATGGATGATCAAACACAAATAGCAATAAGCAAAAAATAACATTAAGGGAAGTGTACAGGAGATCTTCCTGTACATGAATACACAGTAATGTAGGGACTAGTGCTGTCACAGTACCAAAATTTCAGTATTCTGTATCAATACCAATGAAAATCCACAGTTCTCTGTACTAATTTTGGTACCAAAGCAGAACACAAAAATATGAATTGAACAACAAGCTATTTTTATTAATAACAAACAATAATTACTTGATTGAATAACACACTCTTCTTATTTATAAACTTAAACGTTTGTATTAATGAAACAAAATATTTCTCAACTGTATAAACTGGCACTTAATCCATACATATGAATTCAGCAATAGCTCAGTTCAGTTTTCTTGCCTCAGGTGAGTTTTTGTCTTTCAGGAAAACAATTTTATATGAATTTTATTTGTAACTTTTCAGTAAATAACAAACCTCAGCTTTTATAATACATTAAGATAAGATTACTTATATCAAGTATATGATTTCAATTTCACACAGACAGAAACTGTTTTATTAAAAACTTTTTACGAAAAGATTCCCTTTATCATGATTTAACAATAAACAAATGTTACACAGGAGCTATTCTTCTTAATTAAACATTTTATTAAGTAACATTCACACACATTCATTAATATTCACTCATTGTAACTTAGATAACATGTGAAGTCATGTAAATGAATGTTATCTCAGCTTTACCAAACTGTACAGGACTGTATTTGACTAGAATTTTTTTTTATCAACCTGCGCAAACCTTATTTCACAAGCTAGAACTGATTTTGTGATGGACAGATTTTAAAGATTCAAACATTAACCATTCATTTGGCTTACACACAAATTTTGGCAACACAGATAATTTAAAAGCCTCTGGTTTGTAAAAAATAGTATGCAATTATGTCCTGTTTTAAACGCTGTAGGAGCATTAAATAGTTAATAAAGAAAATGTATTCTGATACTCGCGTTAGCATTAGCCGCGCTTAAGCTAACGATTAACTAAGCAAAGTACCGGGTCTTTTGACAACACTAGTAGGGACACAGTAACACTTTGTACGCTTGCATAATTATACTGAGGGCCCGATTTTCAGGGTCAGTCACGCATTGTCTGAAGTCTGAAGCGCAGTTGTCTTTGGGGCAGGGGCCAGCGCAGATCGCTATAATGCCCGTAAAATGCGCCTGGAACATAGTTCAAATGGGTTGTCTTAAATGAGTAAATTAGTCATGGGTGTGTTTTGGGCGTAGCATGCAATGAACGAATCAGAGTTCACACTCTCACTCCCTTTAAATACCCGGCGTATGGTGTGCTGTGTTTGAGGTGAAGACACGGAAACAATTGATCTCAGGGGATGGAGGGAATCCTCCCAAACCCTTTGCTAGGGGTGCTTATTGTAACAGCCCACCTATTTATTTTAAAAGAGTGTATGTAGTGTAGTGTAGATATGATTGTTATTGCACACGTGATTTCAAGAACACCATATAACAGTGCAATAAAAATCATCTATACCATAAAACCCAGTAATGAGACGTTATAATTGTTTTTAATCAAATAAACATTGAAAAAGAATTCTATTAAATAAGAATCTCTTAAACAAATCTGCATACAATGCCAGAGCGTTTTATAACTCATGGAGGCTCGATCAGGTGAGGGGTTCCCAAAGCAGCAATGATTTTCCCCAAACGTTTTCTCCGTTCTTATTCCAAATAAAGTATTTTATAGGGTCAAAAAGATGTGTTCTTTCTTGTGATTTAGTTTTAACACGATTAACTGCCCATGTCGCTTTTACTTAGCCACAACCTCCTTGAAATAAGCGTGCATGCGCATGATGGATGTAAAGACGCGGTGTACAGAAGTTCAGCACCAAGAACAGTGGAGGGGGGCCTCTCACGCTAAGGGGGCTGAATCGGCTACAACCCCTCCGATGTTGAGGGAGCCTTTGTCCCATTAGATGTGAACAACAAGCGCAACTTTCTTTAACAGGGTAAGGAAGACATATAAACATATCTAGCCAAAATATGAGCTGGTGATGTAGTTTATAACGTTTTCCCTCACATTAAAACGTTTTTTAAACGTTTATGAAAGAAGCTGCGTGTGGGCGCATTGTCAACCCTTCCACGTCCCAGGCGTCCATATTATAGCCTTTGAACAATGCGCGAATGACTACAGACCAGATTTTTTCTGGTCAGTGGCGCAATGACTTTCACTTCTCATAAAATAGCAAATTCGGCTATGCGCCTCACCACACCCCTTCTTTTCAGGGACACGCCCTACCCAGCGCAATGCCATCTGCTATAATGACAATGTAGATTTCTGCCGGAAGAAATTAACGATGCGCTCGCACAAAATAGCAATGATGTGTTGCTCCAGTGATGAAAGCACGTTGCGCCGTTTGCATAATCGGGCCCTATGTATTTTAAAGCACAGTTCGTAACACTGCTGGTATCTGTGCATATGGTGATTGTTAGGGTTAGGGTTAGGGACTTTCCCCATCTCACGTCCTTTGAACCTGTTTCATCCACTTTGCAAACAAAAACGATAAGAAATTAACCCATTATTTCTCTCCTACTGTCCCTCAATCACCAGTTACCACTGACTCTGGCAATCTTACACAGTGCACATTAAAATACATAGGGTTGTGAAGCATTGTCCTAGCATGAAAAAGTGAAGCATTGTCCTGGCACAAAAAAAAGCCCTAAAGCATGATCGCAGCACATATTTTAATGACTGCAGGAGACAGCAGTTCAGTGTACACTATACAGTATGGATATGGGTTTATGGGTAAGGGTTTAAGAGTAATGTTTGAAGCTTTAAAATGAAATTACATTGTTTTAGGAGCATATTTTGCAGCATATTTTTGGTTTACACTATTAAAGTCATTTTAGGCATTTTTTTTACCCCATCACAAATTCAGTTTTTTACAATTTGAGGGTACACTTGGAACATAGCCCCTGCAAAGTTTATGGGTTTACTTTATTTGCAATATTATATTTATAGCTGTCTCCCTCTGTTCTGCATGTTTGCACATGTAACTTATGGTTGCAAGAATAATACTGTCATAATACTGTATTCACTCAAACTAGTACTGTAGCTTTCTACTTCACTAAATGTTGTCTTATCCTGTTGTTTTGTTGCTCTAATATTTTTCTAACACTCTCCTTCCTTTTGCACTTTGTGTATTCTGTCTTGTCTGCAGTCTTATGTTTCATTTCACTGTCTACTGTGCACTACTTAACTTGACCTGGCATGATATCTAGACCAGTTGCAGACATGGGCAGGCCATCGTGATATGGAATTATAAATGGTACCACATTATACAAATTCAATCCACCTTCAATTTGGTTCTGTTGTCTTTTTTGTGTATTTATTTTATCCTTATTTATCAAGGGCACAAAACACATTCTTACTCTCTGAACATCTTTTTTGGACATCTGTATCATAGATACACAACTCGGGGACCCCTTTCATGAATTGTGGAGATAATGATTCTTATATACTATTATAGATAGTCCATATGTACTTTACAATTAGCTGCCACTTTTTTAAATTAGGCCTAGTTCTAAAAGTTTTGGTTCTGCACTGTTAGTGATAATGAGTGTGTCAGCGTTAGTGTATTTGTTGTTATTCTCGCCTAAGGTGGACAAGCATACTGGATTTGCCGACACAATATTAAAGAATTACTACTGATATTAATAAATTCCCTGATACAATACTACTAATAAGTCTACTACTTATAATAATAATAATAATAATAATAATAATAATAATAATAATAATAATAATAATAATAATAATAATAATAATAATAATAGCTCTAAGGGTTTCAAGAAAATGTCATCTTTTAAATATTTTCATCAGAAGCAATATATTCATGTAGAAGCAGGTTACAACCTTTTAATAATGGCTGGGGATTTCCTTTGAACCTCTTTTTGATACTTGGCATTTGAGATTCTGAAGAGCTTCTTGAAAGGAGAAAATGTGTAATTAGCCCTTTAACACAGTGAGCAGGTGCCTACGAAAGGACCTATGACTGGAAGTGTGAAATGAATCACCCTTATTCCCTTTATAATAAAATACACTGCAGGTGTTAATTTAAAGATGGGAAGGCACCTAATGCCACTTGAAAATGGCCTTCTCATTATTATTTAATGATTAATTTAGATTTGCCCTTTAAATATTTGCTGATCATTTGCAAGGTGTCATGAATTCATGTTAAAATTTGCTGAACAATATTGTTTGCTTTGTCCTTTGTGTTGTGGAATCGAGGATTCATGCATGCACAGTATGCAACAATGCATGGTATGCAAATGCATTATCCTTGCGAAACACAAGGGCTTGGTCATAGCACAAGTGACAATTCTGTCAGCTGAAACAAAGGCCAAAGGTAAGACTGAAAATAAGGCTCTTCTTTTTTGCAAAATTAGTGGAATTCAGCAAAGAGTTCCAAACTTTCCAAAATTCTTTTCATGAAAAACATGAGAAATGTCAGAACAGAACGACATGAAGGAAAAATCCTGCAGATCTTCTTGCTTCTTTGATCTTATCCCCAGCTTCACCTGTAGCTTAAACTCCAAATGCAGAATACATATCAGCCTCATCCCCAGCGCATACTAATGAACCTTGGTACTGTATGGCTCTCATTTTTATCTGACCCCTCAGTTCCGGAAGATTCCCTGGCTAAAAAACCTGAACATCTAGCACATACGTTTTTTTAAGGCCATATAAAGGAACATTTTGTCATGGTGAAACCTTATTTTCATCCTGGCCCATTTCTCTTACCTTCACATTTTTTGTAACAATACCCCTTAAAAGCTTTTCAATTCAAATGTTGTCATAATGTCATAGCACTCATGATAAATAGCATAAAACATTTAAAAAGACCATTTACTGCATGTCAAAGCAAAGATCTTAATCAACTGAAAGTTCAAGGCTTTGCAGGAATTGATCTAGGCATTTTGTAATGAGGAAGAGATTCTGAGACAGATAGCAAACCCGTGCATCCATTGCCTATCAGAGTGAAGCTTTGTCTCAAGAGCCTTGATGATAAATACGCTACGTGCTTGGCAAAGCAGTCTTCATTCTGCATGCCTCCTTTAAAGGCAACTTTTCAGCTTGAACAATGGAATCAAAGTGACTTTAATGCATATGTACAGTTGATGCATTTGGTTTCTTTTTTTTCTCTCTTTTTTTTCAATGTGATCTTACAGTGTACATCTGAACCACCACTTTTTGGTGACAGAGAAGGAAAGGACCTTCCCTTTTGTATTTTCATGGTATTTTAAAGCTGAAATAACGTGCATCACACTTGATATGATCACACATCCATCACACATCCATTAAACACAATATCTAAATAAAAATGAAAAGTTGCGTTTCAGGCCCTGTTTATAAATGGTTTTAAAATGTATCTTGAGTGCTCGGATCACAAGTGGATGACATTGATTACTGCTGTGTTTATCATTTATCCCCAAGATGGCCACTTGCATGCAAGTTATCCCTTTGTCACTTCCATTTATTCTCAAAGCAACAATGAAAAATCCATGCATACAGCAACCAAATTCTCAACACAACAACGTACAAAAATACTTTTACTTTTAAACATTCAACCTGTTAACAGCCAGCTGTATAAACTGTAGATATTACTGTCAGCAGAATCCAAAATACCTTTATCCACAAAGTAAAACAATAACAGTCACTTCCAGATCCACTATTGATGTCCTTTTTGGCTTTATTTTACACTTCTTCTCCCAATTTTTTTGTTAGTACAGTAAACTTCCATAATTCAGATTTGATCATTCACAGAATTTTTCTTAAAACCGAACTAATAATAGTTTGTTGAAACCACAAAATCATCCACCATTTTACATTGTGTGTGTTTTCTGAGTTTACCATGACACTAACGTGTTTTGTGCACATATTCGGGGTAATTTTTACATTTTTTCTCTATTCGTGGATGATCTTGCTCTACATCACTCCCGTGACTTTCAGGGGTTTACTGTAATTATAAAATTAATTACATAGTAACCAAAATGAATTGCACTGACACTGATGTATCTAAATCACCAGAGTCTATATGGTTCTTTTTCAATAAGACATGAGAAGAGTTCCTTATCACTGGCTTTTAACTGCAACTTGCAAGGGTTAATTACCATCTATCATGGAGACAAGATGTATCTTAGGAAGATACTGCAGCCTTTTAAAATGTGTTCATTTGGCAAATTGCATGCAGCCATTGATTAGAGAGTGAGCTTCTTGCCCTGGTTGCTGGAAAGTACAGAAGTTGGTCATCCATGAAAGTGGTCATTGAGTGTTAATCAAGGCCAGTGTACCAGCTGTTCAATCAATTAGCAATTCTTCAGTTTTTCATCTCTGCATTACTGTGTCTGTACTACAGCCTGGGGTCCCAAATGTGCTTTAATAGGATGTGCTCAGTATGAAAGACAAGCTGAGACTACATCAGTTTTTACCTCTGGAAAAACTGATGTCTTAATTAATCTAAGAAAAACAGCATTTTACAACACCTTTATTAAAAACTTTGGTAAGACTACGACAAGGCCAGCATTTATAAAGCATTATGACACATACATAAAGAAGACAACTGGCATGAATCTACTTTAAGTATTGCAAAAGCTTTATTCTTCACCGGGATTACAGAGTTAATTCTCTGTAGCTGCATTACATCTTGGATCGCAAATTATTCAGTTTGTATCACAGGGGACCTACAGAGGACATTGAGGACAACTGAAAAGATCATCAAGGTCTTTTTCCCCTCTGTCATGGGAGTTCACTTTACACAGTTCATCCACAAAGCCACCAGCTTTGTGAATGACCCCACACATAAACTTTACACACCCGCCTTTCCTTCCTCCTGTCTAGCAAAAGGTTCTGTAGCATAAGCCTCCACATCCACAAACTAGTGGTAGAACTTCAGAAAATCAACTAAAGATGAGGAAAACTACACCAAGCTAAAGAAAATGGATATACGACCTTTCTTTAACACACAAAATAGGTTTGAGGAGAATGTCATAGACGAGCTAACACAAGGGGTTGACCGCTCTCTTCAGTTATTAGCAAGCACGTATCTGCAAGCCAAGTGGGAGCGGTACAGAGATCAGGGATGGCTGAATGAGGTATGGAGGATTGTGATGATTGTGTTATTTAGAACATTGTGTTAGGGTGACATGTCCTCTTTTTGAGACCTGTGTCGGATGTTCGGGCGGAATTTTAGAATTGTACGGGACTTATTTGAACACTTGTCGGTCCGACAAGTATATAGTTTGATCGGGAGATTGATCAGGAGGTTCTTCTTATATTATGCTGAATTATTGACATCTGCAATTGGGTGCTCTCATGTTCGCTCTATTTCAAGTAGATCTGTTAGCTCGGTAATTTAGACAGCTAGATTTTTACGCCTATTTTGAATTTTACCCGATTTCAAATACAAATACAAAAGCAAAAGCCCCCCCTGTCTGTTGGTTTATTGAGTTGTTGGGTTTTTGTATTTGTTTGTTTGTGGTGGACCATAGTGTTTAAAGTAATGCTTGAATCCTGTTTCTAGCCCTCGGCCCAGTCTTGTTTTGATTTGTGGAAATAAAAAATCAAGAATGGAAGTCTCCCCATGTGCCTGCCTTCATTTAGGGGTCATGAGGATTCCTGACATATAATCAAACACTGATACATTAAATGTCTGTGAAATAAGGAAGGAAATAGAGAAAAATATTTTATGAACATACCTAAATAATGTAATTCTGAAATAACTGCTATTTAACCTTCCTTGGTAAACAGTGGCATACATTCTGTATTCTAGTTCTGTGTTAATGGTATTATTTATACATCAGCAATATGTGGGTGTAAAGGAGTTGATCCAACTAAGAAAAAAGCAAGCAAGATGGTGTGATTGATTAGGGAAGGGCAGTTGCTGGGTACTGATTTCCCTGGTGACCAATTTTCCCCATATTCCCCCACAGTGTTTTTTTTTTTTTTGGAAGGGTGGCGGTAACTATGGAACAAAGCAAGCAGGCATAGGCTTTCCTGTTAAAGCAAATGTGCCATCCGTCTCATATGCTTCTGACAGAGAAGAAATAATAAACCAAGTTGCAAGGATCATAAGTTGTCAATGGAGTGTAATAATGTCAACCTTGTTAATGCATTCTGGTCCTCGATAAATAAATGTTCGGGTGTAACTTGTTAATGGACTATGGGGATACAGTGGTTTTGGTGACATTTCTGTGCTAGGCTTTATCAAGCAGTAAGCACCGACACAACACACTAAAGATTCAAGGTACCACAATGTGGTTTTGGAGGAATATGTTTGAAGAACCGCAATTTGTTCTTGAAAGCATTGTTCTATGCCTGTTCCTTTTTAAAATTCACTCACTCTGATAAGTTTTCCATAGAACTTCACTTGGCTTGTTTAAAGTTTTATTTAAAGAAAATAATTTAAGATATTTTTAATGACGAAAAAGAGTTATTTAGGGCAATGCTATAGATGAGTTACTTTATCGCAAAATAAAATTGTTTGTGGTGACCGCCACATTACACAGACACAGACCAGAATATAATCTGAATAAAATAAAGGTTTGCTGAAAGAAGAAAAAGAACAAAAGTGTATAGATATTGCACGTTACATGAGTACAGTATTTATATTGCTCATAATATTGTGATAAAGCCATGTGGAGGACAGTATTGCACATGATATTGAGACTTCGTAAGAGCATTCCACAGTATTGCACATAGAATGTTGCATGTCACAGCAAATAGTGCACATATTCTTCACTTAGTGATG
>JBBMFX010003984.1:0-13333 GCA_037832545.1 Rhabdalestes septentrionalis | reverse complement strand
GCTCGGAGGCTGAGAACACAGAAGCCGACGACCGCAAGAGCTGTGGTGCTCGGAGTGAGGCAGTCGTTCGGCAGCACTAGTATGCAGGGCAGAACTGGAAACTCTCACCAAGTTGGAGCCGGGGGGACGCCGTGGCGAGCTGATCTGCTGTCCCAGAGTAAGGAACTTTAAAGGGACTTTTGTTCAGTGTGGAGCCGCACGAGTGGACTGTGTGTTCGCGTGCTCGAAGGCTGGAAACACTAAAGCCATCGATTGCAAGAGTTGTGGAGCCCGGAGTGAGGCAGCTGTACTGTCAGAGTTTTGTTTTAGCCGTAATGAGCAGTAAGGGGGCGGGTCGTGAAGGCGGAGCAGTAAGGGGGCAGGTCGTGGAGGCGTGAGAAGCAGACGAGGAGTTTGGCTAACCGTGCCAGTCGCTGGTCGAGGAGAAGCTTGCACATGAATCTCCAGTTCCAGCCAGCATTTCTGTTTTTTAGAATTTTAACTCGAGACTCTTGACCGGTTTTATGCAATTTGGGGCTTTATTGGGTTGTTGGTTTTAGTGTTTTTTTCTATTTTGTGGAATTTGCATTAATAAAGTTTTCTTAAAAGGATATATTTTGTCCTGCTTCTTCTAAAACGAACCAGCCAGGGGTACAAATTCGGTTTGTTTTTGGGTCCCAGTGCCCTTGTAGTCCACTGGGTGGCATAGTCGGGTCTACGTTTTTATACATACATATACACAAGTATTACAGGTACAAAGCTGCCTTGGGATCGTCCAGTGCCAATATTGGTAAACAAGCCGACAATAATAAGTGGGTTGGTGCGTGTTCAGGATAGATTAATGTCTACTCAGAGCCTGGGGTGTGCTTTGGATGAAGTGAACAGAGCTGGTCAGGACCACCTGGGGTCGGCTGATGGTTGATTGAACCTACCACACCTTTGCGAAGTACTGGCAAGAGCAATGTGCAGGTTTCATCTTGTGCTTACCCTCGCTTGGACGCTTCCACGGCGTTCTAGCTGCTGCCTTGCTCGTGGAATTCATTAAGAGTTTCCCGCTCAGATGCAGGTGCACTTTAACAACCTGTGAAGGATTAGCAAAGCACTGGGGCTGAAGTTGTACCCAAGCTCCTCTACTGTAAAGCCGTAGTGGTGATCAGAATCGATTTGGGTTTCCACTGAGCTGTGTGAGATTACAAGGTCGGGTATGAGAGAGAGAGGGAGAGGGAGAGGGAGAGGGAGAGAGAGGAAGGGAGAAAAAGAGAGAGAGAGAGAGAGAGAGAGAGAGAGAGCACCAGCAGGGACATGTGCATGTATTCAAAGCGAGCGCATGCTTGAAATACAATCTGCTGTTGCAGCACTGCAGATACTGCAGTCTTGCAGAACAGCAGCTTTCACATTCCACTCTGCTTTCTGCTGAGTTATACGTTAAGCGGACATGCAGAAGACGCAATTTCGGTATGATGGCACACCGTGGGCAAAGTGGGCATAAATATTGTTCTCATGACAGCAGGTGGCAGCACAACCTGGTTGTTTTGGATGTTTTCAGGACGGCCAGAATGAAAATGGTTCCGGCTACTTTGTCTGCCAGTGCTGCACGGTTCTATGGTCACTGCAGAGGAACGCAGAAGCTTAAGCTCCCGTCAAGTGCTTGTCGTAAGACGCTACTTCCCAGTTCAGAAATTGTAATTACAGCTTGTCGTGCAGTCAAGTGCTTAATGGATAAATGTGCTGGAAGGAGAAGGTAGTCTTTTGGATGGCAGAACAACATGGACCTCCTGAAAATGTTGTTTTTGTGGCTAATGTTTTGTCAAAAAACAAATTAGAACCAAGCACACTTGAAGGAGAGACAGATTGAGGAGGAGAGGATGGGCATCAGGTGCAGCATATAATTTGATCAAATTCTGACCTTTTCTTATTTGAAAAATAGATTGAGCAAATTTTCTAAAAAAAAAAGAAAAGAATATGACCAACAGCAGGGAATATATAGAATATATAGTGACTCTCTGGATAACCAGTTAACCATAATGCAAATTTTGGTTCAGCAATCACAGCCACTTATCTAACTTTGTTTTTGAAGCAGACATGGTTGGAGCGCGTCATGTAATGATAGTATTTAAAAAATGATCTCTGAGCTCTTTCGAAGGCAGCATTAATTCTCAATATGCACAAGCATGTTTCATCTGACGCATCGCCATTCAGTGTTGGAGGCTTTTCCTAGTCCCACGCCGGCACGCTAAAGGGTTTATCTACTGCAGGAGACAGCAGCGGAGCATTTGCATGTCTGAATGAACCTAAAGATATTCAAGGAAATACTTGGATTCCGCAGAAAACAAAACGCCTCTGCAACCCTTTTCTCCGCTCTAGTTCAGATGCTGATTGCGAAGCATTGTGGTGCAGAGATTTGGTGAAGATGTAGGCCCGGAGATACCGTATTCTTTCTCCTCCAGCCCAGAAGCAGGACTTTTCCAAGCAGCCCAATAATTGCCAGAATGTTTCATAAATGGATAATCTGCATCTTCTATAGTCCGTATCTGTTTCCGAGAGGGGAAATTCCCATAGAGGAAGGCTGGCCTCCTTCCAAAAGCATCACTCATAATTAGGCCCTGCGTTTATTTGCATTTTCTGAAGCAGCAAAGGAACAAATCGCAGCGTTCGGCAAGCACTCGTCTCATCTCCCAGTTAATGAGCGTGCAGTCTGTCACAGGCCAGGACGGATGTTGGTGTATCCTAGATCTGCATGGTACACGGGCAAGACAGTGTCTGAAACATAGTGTCCTCTGTATTCCCACAATGCACTGGAATATGTTGCAATTTGCAAATTGGTGACTGTGGGGTACCTTAGGACATATCGTATCGACACTAGCATGCCAGTGTGTTAACTGGGGGCTTGTGGGTAGGGCATCAAATTGTGCCTTTTATACTTTTGGAATATTGACTTCTTTAATACACTGAAAATGGAATTCCCTATAATAATATAATGGTATGGAATATAGGGAAGACTTATCAGGAATCCTTTTATTTCTATGCAATAGAGTTCTATACATTGTCGGAAATTTTATTTCCACAAGGTACGGACAACAGAAATGTACATTTAAAAGCAACATGGTCCTTAAATTCTAAACATAAGTTTTAAAACTTCACTACATAACATTCCCAGTGTAAAGAGACATACATGTACCTTACAAAACTGTTATAAAAAGAATTATAGCCTGGGAAATAGGGGAGGATCATAAGTCACTGCAGTCATTCTTCTCTAAAGGTAGAAGTACCTTTTGAGGGTACCTCCACCAATTTTCTGGCAGTTTATGGCACTTGGGATTTTTCCATTGAAGGTAACACTGATTAGGGACCACTTCTATTTCCCATAAGTGCTTTATAATGGTGATTTTCCAATGCAAGGAAAGGTTATTGGAGAACAATTCCCTATAATAGTTTTCTATATAATGCTCCTGATTTGGTTTCGGGAATCCTGATAATGGACAATTGACCGACATTCTGATTATACTGTTGCAGATTTTTCAGTGTGTGGACTGTTGATTAGAGACCAAGTTTCCTATAACAGTGTTAATCAATTATCAGTCTGTTGAATGGTGTCTCTAAATTTTTCTTTATGGCGTTGCTGATGTCCCACTATAGAAAATGGTGGAAATAGTAACTGGGGCATTCCCATTCCCTGTATAAAGATACTTTACAGTGCTCCAGATTTTTTAATGTAGGGACTCGTGACCAGGGGAGTATTTCTGTTCCCAGTAACAGTATTAGAGAGGCAGAATGAGCGAGAGTCCTGTAACCGGATCCACCGAAGCCCACAGAGAGCAGTATTGATCCACTAGCATGCTAATGCCTGCACTTTCTCTGCCTCAGTGCTCAAACTCAGTTTAGCAAGGAGACACGAAGGAAACACTGCAGTGTTTATTCACAGCAGTTCATGCCTGTGCATGGGGGGAGGGACACAAAATTGTGATGGAGGAGAGAGAGAGCAATTTTTTTACAGAGGGGGGAAAAAGAGAGGGAGAAGAGGAAGCAGCAAGGAGCGAGGGAAAACCTTTCCATCAGACACTCGCTCATCCATCCGCACAGTCCCAGCGGGAGGCCTCTCCTGCTGTGTCTCTAGTAATAGTGGGACAGAGAGGAGATATAAGAGAGAGAGAATTTGTGGAACGCAGAAAGAATGTGGGGGGGTGGGGAGAAGGATATGTGGAAGCTACAGTGAGGGGGTAACGATAGCAGAAAAAGGAAGAGGAGGGATCATGGAAGACCGGAAAGAGATGGAGGGAAAGGCAAAAAGGACATCATGGGAATGAGAGGGATGGAACAAAGATCTCATGGAAAAGAAAAAGGAGATACTGAAAAGGGAGAAGTGAAAAGAAATCATGGATGAGAGGAAGACATGGCAGACTGGAAAGTGTCCACAGATGAGAGGGAGAGGGGACTGTGAAAGTGGAGAGAAAACGTAATGATGAAAGAGAAAACTGTTGAAATATAATGTAGTGTAAAGGGCTAAAAAGAGATCAATGGGGAGAAAGGAGATATATTCAAGGAAAGAGATGAAGGAGCAGAGTAGAAATGATAACAAATAAGATAAGAGGAGGAGCAAGAGATTGATGAATGGCAGAAAATGAGAGACCAAGAAAGAGAGAGTGTCTAATGGGGAAGGCAACGTATCAAATATACTTAATATATTGTGGCCTGCTCTGGTTTTGGACAACAAAAATGCGCATCTGCATTTTTTAAGGAGGCAAAATAACTCATTTTGGCATTTTGCTTCTCTTCCTCTCTCCACCACCTCATATATGTGTCACAAACAGATGTCATCTCTTTTGTGGAGGTTCGATGACAGCCCTGCTCTCTAAGAAAATACATTTCCATTTTATCTTAACCTTTTATTTGGACTGCTGAGCTTCTTAAGTTGGAATCAAAACATCTAGCAAGAAACCCGAAATGATAACTTAGCCCTGAATCGTGAGAATGGGTTGGAAAAAAGGGTGTGTGAGAGAGAAAGAAATATAGGGTAGTAGTAGAGATGACGACAGAAGGGTGAAAGAGGCAAGACTGACATTGAGAGATTTATTGACGGGGTTAGGCAAAGAGAAAAAGAGGGAGATGGAGGAAATCATAACAGGGTAGTAGAGAGGGAGAGAGGAGTGGGAGGTTGGGTTGGTATCGTGAGAGCTGGGATTGATTTCGTCACCCTGGATGAGCTTGGGGAGGGCGTCCCTGCACACGATACAAGGGCAGAATCGTGTTCCTGTGATTCTTGAATATTCTGTTTGTGGTCACTTCCAGTGTAGGTCCATTGTGTAAATTGGCCAAGAGACGTTCTGCCACACTTTCTGACCCCTGCTGGCTGAGAGACTTTCAATTGTAAGGAGTTCCTTCAGCCAACCCCATGAAAGACTTTCTACCTGGTCCTGGAAGTTTCCTAGGCCTTTCAGACAAGAGACACTTTCTCCATGGCCGAGGACTTTACTGAACATTTTGTCAGCATGATATCCCCCTGCACTGAATCTCTTTCTTGGGACTTTTGGACAAGAGATTTTCCCCTCAAGATTGTCACCTAGGGTTAACGAGTCTGCCAGGCCTATTGGCCAAGAGACCTTTCCCTATGTTTGCTGGACATGTTGGCTGAGATATTCCCCACTGCATCAAATCTGTTTCTTGGGCCTTTTGGACAAGGATGTTCCCCTCAAGATTGTCCCTTAGTGTTCAGGAGTCTGCCAGGCCTATTCGCCAAGAGACTTTGCCTATGGCCAAGGAGTTTTGTGGGCCAGTTGGTCAAGGGATTTGCCCCTTGGAAAAGGAGTTTCCTGTACTTTTTAGGCAAGAGACTTTGCCCATGGCCAAGGAGTTTGCTGGGCCTGTTGTTCAAGCAACTTTCTCATATGGCCAAGAAGATTGCCGGGCCTGTTGGTCAAGAGACTTTCTCTTATGGCCAGCGCATTTTGTGAACCTGCTGGCCGAGAGGTTTTTCCTCCCTGCCAGAGAGTTTCCTGTGTCTGTCACCTGATTTCATGACTCTGGCTTACAAAGTATACATGGTAGAAGTCATAGGGATGGCATTGAAAAAAATCCCCTTGATAAAGTTGATATACATTAAAAAGCCTTTTTATGTTTGCACACAAGGTCACCCAGAGCTCCTGATCTCATGAATATGCAGTGTAAGGAGTGCTGATGTTTAACTGCAGAAGTAAATGAGGATGAGGAGTAAAATTACCAACCAGGAGGGATCCACTAATGTGAACTAATAGGAAACATTGTTTACTTTTTAACACCAAGGACAAGGAGCCATACTGGGCATGTATAACAGAGAGTGTAATACAGATGATAGTGAGGACAGATGAGAGGATCATCAGGGTCTTTCTCCCGTTTGTCATGGACATATACACCACACACTGCATCCACAGCGCCACCAGCATAGTGGATGACCCCACACAGCCCTCACACACCTGCTTCACTCTCCTCCCATCTGGTGAGAGGTTCCCTAGCATACGGGCCTCTCCTGCCTGGATGGATCATCAGGCCATCAGACTCTTCAAACAGAACTGAAACATAAACTCTACACTCACACTCTAACAATCCGTGTACACACTGAACGGTTCTGAGAGACTCGCACCCTAACTGCCACTGTAAACATTCTTTATTTATGATATATTCCATAGTCTCTGTCCTCCTGCTGCTATTATTCGCACATGTATTATTTCTTTCTGTCTACCTCTTCTGCATTATTGCACACACAACTTTCTGCTGCTAGAAGACTGTATCTGTCCTAATACTGTGTTCATTCAAACAGATGTTGACTTCACTAAATGTTGTCTCGTCCTGATATTTTGTTGCTCTTGTATTTTTCTTGCACTCTTTATTTGCCTTGTCTGCATTTATGTGGTATTGTGGCATTTCTGTTTTTGTACTTGCATTGCACCATGGTTTGTTGGTGTACACTGTGCATATAGCTGAAATGACAAACATGATAAATTTGATAACAGTGAATTCCAATTCAGATTTGTTATTTAGAGTTGTTTTTGGTGTCTTCACTTTGAAAAAGATTACACATTACCAACCAACTGTGATGGATTGTCCGTCTGTCCGTCTGTCACTACCCTTTACCCTGTGACCATTGGGACTGGCTCCAGCACCCTTGATTAACAATAAGAGGCCTGGATAATGGATGCGTAAATGGATGGACTGCCGTCCAAACTTGGAATCAATGATTTTAATAAAATGAAAGCTGCAGATAAGCTCATACAAAGATTCCAGTATGCTAGTCCAATATAAGTTAAATAATAAATATGAATCTGGAAATACAAAAATGTGTTCAGAATGATCAGCAGGGCTGTATATGATTCTAAAGCATCAGAAAAAGCTGTAGAGTGTCTAGTATAAATATCTAGTATAAATAATAAATAAATAATGTACATTTTCTCAAATTTTGAAGCCTGCGGCTAATAATACGGTGTGGCGAATGCATGTTTTTTTTTCATGACGCCAAAAACATTTTGCTTCGTAACCAGACCTGGCACCAAACACGGATTTGCGGACTTTTGGGGAGGCAACACATTTTATAGGCTCGTTTCGAGTTGATATATTTTATGCGCAACTTGGCCGCTTCAAATCCTGGACGGCTCGTGTTCCCAGGGCGGGGCCGAGAGAGTCGGTGGGCGGGCACGGCCCCCTAAGCCCCGCCCATGATGTAGATAATGAAGATGAAGATGGCGATTAATTACTTTTCCTGATAGCTGCAGTATTTATACCGTGTATATTGTTACCAGTCTTTAGGAGATGGAATGTTGTTCCTGCGCTGTTCAGTAAAAAAGCAGAAGCAACATAATGTGTGTTACTGATACATACGTATACTGAAAGGGAGCCGTGTTAGACACTGTTCGAAAAATAAAACTAAGTGCAATATGTATTTGTTTATATTACCTTATTGTTTCAAATTAAATCTGTGTAGATATCTCATATTACAACATAAGACACATGCATCTTATAATCTGGTGCGGCTTGTACAAATCCAAAATGTATTTTCTTTCTAAAATTAGAGCATGCAGCTTTTAATCAGTTGTGCTCTGTAGTCCGGAATTTACGGTATATAAAATACCTCAAAGCAACGCAGACTTTCTTCCTGTCAGAATGTGTGTGTTAAAGGTTTTCGATCGCTGTTTAGTAAACCCGCCCACATGACCCTCCTGGCAGTCTTCAGTACATCGTTACATGAGAAGTAGCCTTGGTAGGACCCCTGCTGTACTGAGTGTACCTGCTGTGAGGATGGCATCATCTTCCTTCATCTCTCTGGCCATGTTTTGGTCTTTGGTGTAAAAGTGCACGGGTAGATATTCCATTTCAATAGCGCGAGCCATCAATACTCTCTCTATGAAGGGTTTTTTGTAGAGCACACACACAGACGCACTTATTTCCTGAAGCCAACAGATGGTGTCATCATTTGTCTTAGCGTTGCTGTACATAAGTGAGGCAAGAATACTGCTCTTTGTTGGAGTGTGTGGATGTGTCCAAATGCAGTGGTGGCCCCAGGGAATCAGGAGAGTGCTGGGTTCTAAATGATCTCTACTATTGCATCTGTAATAAAACGCAGACTGTAGTGAGTTTTACGACAAAAATCTTTTTCTACGACAGTTGTGTAACCCGAATTTTGGTGCAAGTTCAAATGTACCCTAGTTCAGCGGTCCCCAACCCCTGTGGGTCACGTGGTACTGGTCCGCGGGCTGCACGGAAAAATTACAGTATTTCCTTTTTATTTATTTTCCGAGACTAAACTATGTTTTATTTTGAAAAAAATGACCGGATATATTTTGGGGACCAAAAAGTTTGGGGACCACTGATCTATGTATCAACAATCACCCCCAATAATTTGCCACATTTTACATATTCTGCATCTTCTGTGTATTCTCCCATCGCACGCCACTGAATCGTTTCCCCGACATGGGCATCGTCTACTCAAAATTTCATATGTTGAGACACTCGAAGCTTTAGGATCCCTGGTAGTCTTTGATTGTAACCTTTGAAATCCAATGTGGGCTATAAATATCTGGACACAGACATATTCACAGACGTTTTTGGGTTTTTTTGGCTCTACACTCCAACCTGTTGGATTTGAAATGTGAAGTTGAGACGCCAAATTTGTGCTCAATTCTAGATTAAATTTGATTCACAATCCTTGATGTACTTGTACCATATAAACCTGGATCTTACATTAGGCCTAAGTTGCCATTGTTTTCTTCTCATCTGTCTGAAAATCGGAGCTAGACATACTTCGTGATACATTTTTTATCAATCTTATCCAGACATTTGTGTTTTCAGGGCTTGTGTATAGTTTGCGTCATCCATCTGTTCATGCATTTAAGACACACATCTGTCCATCCAGACATGGATTCATCCACCTGTACATCTGTCTATGAAGTGAAACTGTTAACAGATTTCTAAAAGAGAAATGTCCTTTTTAGCGTTGTAACTCTAATGTTGGTTATGTCATTCGTCCAAATACAAATTGAACAGTGAAAAACGAGAGAGTGAGGAAATATAGGAAATATACCAACATATCCTGCCTCAGTGGGTGGCTCTGAATATTAAAGTGTGTAAAATTAAAGGTTTATTAATGTGATTGTGTTGACAGTGCCATTAATGTTGCTAACAATGCATGAAGGGCACTGTTCAACAAATCAGCATTGTGATTTGCTAGGTAGATGGTTTGGGGTAAATAAAGTGTTTAATAAGTGAATTAGCCTTCTCTATGAAACTTTCTGATGCAGTCCCATCTCTGTATTTCATCGTCCTCTGTGAATTGGTCAAACATTACAGTTGTCCTCGGGTGGGACTGCATTATCTCCTCATGTCAAACTAATAACCATCCAAGGAACTACAGTCACTGTTCAGAAGCCTTCCAAACATCTCCGGAGTTGATGGTGTGTTAAAAACAAATCTGAATGCAAATAGGTGAGTTTTACAAGTCCCTCTAAATGGACTGATCAAATTAAACCCTGCATTGAACTCCTCATCCTGACTCAAGCGAAGCCAGCGTGAAGCTCCTCATCTCCTGTGATGAACACTTTGTCATCAGACGTGTTACACCCTGTCAGGCAGCCTCCAGCGGAGATGGAAAGATTTGTCACCGCATGTCACGGAGGGCCTGAGCTGTTTGGTAATTTGACACTCATTTGCTCTATTCATGCCATCCGGGTTGCTTGTCAATACCACAGCCGTGGGTTGAAAGGACCCGAATGGAAACCCGCTGAGATTGAGTGTTACTGATAGGGAACAAGCTCTGTTTTCGGATCAGATATGAATATGAAAGTGATTCAAATTTGAGAATCCGATGTCGAAGAATTTCTGTCTTGCGCCTTAGATGGTTTTATAAAACCCCCTCTGTGATGATGCAGTTCACAAGCCAGCCCGCCTACTTCTAAAAGAGAAATGTCCTATTTTTGTGTTCTAAGTCTAATGTTGGTTATGTCATTCATCCAAATACAAATTGAACAGTGAAAAATGAGAGTGAACAGTCCTAGGAAATATACCATCATATCCTGCCTCAGTGGGTGGCTCTGAATATTAAATGTTTTAATGCAATGGTGTTGATAGTGTTAACAATGCATGAAAAGCACTGTTTACACCAAACCATCCACCTAGCAAATCTCAATGCTGATTTTTTGACCAAAGTGTTCAATTAGTGAATAGGCCTTGTCTATGAGACTGTACTGTCTATGGAACTTGTCTATGGATCTGTCCTGAGGGGTCCTAAATAAGATGCGTCCTTTAACTGTTCCTTCCTTTAAATTACATAAAACATGCCAACATGGACCAACACCTGTTTTTGCTAGTCAAACAACCTTCAGTTTCTGTTCAAATCCATGGTTGATTTTCTGCAATTTTCAAAATCCAAGACTAAATTCTGGTGTCAGAAGTACACTTGATTCCTCCTTGGACCACTTTTGTTGGTACTGACCCCTGCTACCCAGGAGCCCCCTTCCAGTCCAGCTGTTTTGAATATGCTCTGACCCAAAAATCTAGTCATCACCATTTGGCCCCTGTCAAGTGGCTCAGATCTTTACATTTGTCCAATAAACTGAAAAAAACAACAACTGAATGTTTACTGAAACTGAACTGAATAAAAAGCACTGATTGTTTACATGTTAGCTAAAATGACCCATCCACTGGACAGGTGTGGCTGTGATTAGTATTATTCCCTTCATGTATCAGTGGTTTTAATGTTGGTCCAGACATTTAAGGAAATACATTTCTTTTTATATTTTTTATTACTTATATCTAGCCTTTATTTTTCTCTTTACTTTATCGTAGCTCTATGGTCCATAGACCTGGACCGTTCATTTACACTTCTCATAATTGACTTTATTTTCACCTGTATTTGGAGTTTCCCCATCAAGCCCTATAGTGTTCTGTAGAGGACGTCCTGGGTTCTCCAGTGATGTGTCATGTGACGGGTTTGCATGCTGGGACCAAGGACTGCAGTGGCAAGACACACATGAGGAGCAAAAAATACAAAATGTTCCTTTGCAGAACCAAAAAGGACCCAGGCCTCCAGGACTATCACAGCTAAACCTCCAGGACTATCACAGCTAAACATCCAGGACTATCACAGCTAAACATCCAGAGGAGGTTCTAGACTTGTAACTCACTGTTGAATTAAAATACATGTTTTGTTGTTCTTGCAAGCAACAGACGAGTTTTACAGAATTGTAATATTGTGATCAAATTGAATGTGTTCTGGGGTTTGAATGTGTCACTTGTTTCGTTTTCTAAATTCAGTTCTATTTTCACATGGATATTGTCCTGTTGTGTATATATAAATAAAAATAAAAAACATAATAAGAATTGTAAGTTGTAAGGTGTTAAATTGTAATGGGTTTTTTAGGTCCAAATAGATAGAAAATCACACAAAAAGAGAAATTGTACAACACTTTTTCTCCTCGGTTCCCAGGAGACTATTGCACACTCACTGATATTTTATCCTCACTCATTAATACTGATGCCCGAAGTGTTTCTGCACCAATTGCTTTTAAATGAGGCCCAATACGCTGCCTGTCAGAACAGAGCTCCTTTGCATAGGCACATAAACAAAATCAGTCAGTTTAAGGGGTATAAACAACTTGGGGTATTGTCTTGTGAAAATGAAATACAGTACTTCAAACCCACCCAAACATCACATGTGGATATGGGTCGTGTCATCAGTTTGGTCAGACTGATATTCAATCTCTCAATCATTGGTGTGCATGTTAAGTGGAACCAATTCCGCTTGTATCAAAGCTGTATTTAATTACATGCAGAAGTATTTAGTACTCGCTGATGTAACGTAATGGGTTTCAGTGACGGGAGATCGCTGATGATTCATGTCTGATGATTCACGTACGCTTACTTTTGGCGTTAATGGACTGGCGCGTCGTGCTGAGCGCAAACTACAGCTGCCAAAGCAGTGAGGCGGAATGACGTTGGGGATATCATTTATTTTTCTCTCCAATTAACTCAGCTCTTCCAGCTATTATCACTCCAAGAACTTATCAGAATCAGAAATCTGTTTATGTGCCGGTAAGGCTGTGGAGAAGGTCTTATTAAAAACTGGAATGATTTCTCCCTTCCCCCCAAAGCTCCTTCGACCCATTCCTTATTTCAACCGATTTTGATGTCCTAAAGGAAAACTTCACACGAAGGCTTCCCATCCTTTCCTCCTTTTCATCCTTCAGATTATCTTTCCCCAGAATCTCCTCTGCAAACCAGAAAACTGAGGAACGTGATGTCTCATGATTTTCATTTGAACACGGCTCCTCTCTCACCTCCAGGTGAGGCTGCATTAATTTCCGTCCCGGCTTTAATAACCTCCTGCCCTGTTCCCTCACAGCTTCTGGGTGGACAAACATTTTCTCAGAGGACAGATTTTTTTTCCCCCCTTGGCTCTCGACCGGTCAGCACATCGCTGTCTCGCTCGCTGTTTCTGGTCTGCGGAAAGTGGATCAGAAAGTAATTCAAGTATTTGACAAGTGATGTGACCCCAATTAGCTCACGCTGTAGTGGAAGCGACACCAAGGCAGAAAAAGAAATGAGGAGCTATGAAGAGCCCCTTTTTGTTTAGAGGGGAGACAGATCTGCAGCTTATTCTGGGCTTTTTTGGGACATGAATGTAGTTCATATATCAAAGCCTAAGAATTTCTGAAAATTTGAAGGTTTAATGACTACATGACATTGGAAAATTTGGTGTTCTGGATGGGGATGTCCTGATCAGGTTTTGAGTCATAGTCGTTTGATTTTGAGTATCTACCGATACAGAGTCCCGATCCGATACTTCTATATACTATACTAAGGCGAATGATACCGAGTCCCGATCCGATACTTCTAT
>JBBMFX010003973.1:0-13335 GCA_037832545.1 Rhabdalestes septentrionalis | reverse complement strand
CACAGCAGCACAGATTTTCCGCACCGTCTCCAGCAATATTCTGAAATAACAGGAGTCCAATCCCTCCCTGCATCTTTTCAGTCAGCAAACAGCTCTGTCTCAAACAGCTCTGTCTGCTGGAGCTCAGTTAAAACTTTTTGGTCCATCTTGTCTCTGCAGCTCAGTGAAGGACAGATCTGGATAATGAGGAGGCCAAGACATCACTCTCTAATCTTTCAGCTTTCCTTTGGGCTGGATGATATTTTGGCACAGTTTGGAATCACTGGAGTTGTTGTGATCATTACCCTGTTAAAGAGTGTAATTTTGTTCCATGAAATTCTAACTAGATTTGTATGTTGTCGAAGAACTGAGGGATTTTTCATGATGAACACAAAGAGTCATTTGTTAAAAAAAAGTTCTGATTTGTCTGTTCAAAACCAGTAGTTTGAGCCTTTGTTGCTAAATAAATAATTTCACACTATAGAATACTGGAAACCAATCATTTACAGTTATTTTAATTATATTGAATTTTTTCGTTTACATCACGTTGAAAAAAGCAGCACATATATATACATGCATGATAATATGTGGGTGAGAGTGAGTGTAAGTGTTTTGCAAAGCAAATGAAACCAAAACATTACGTTTGTTCTCTTTTGCTTTTAAAAGAAAACAACAGTTTATTTGTACAATTTTCACACTTTCAGTGTTTAAAAATTGTATTACAAACAGGGACACAGTTCGTAACGATTTAGATGTGTGTTCAGCATCATGCTGATTGGTGTCACATACATTTCTGTAATTTTGTGGTATTTAGCCTCAATAAAGCAACAAAGATGGGGCAGTTAGCTGATTGCCTAAAAGGGTGTGTAAATTGTATTTCATGCCGAACTATTGTGCCCCATGGTGGGGCAGTAGTAGATTCTAAATTGCTGTGATTTAATGGTGTGTGTACTGGTGTCCAGTTCAGCCTGTACCTCATTGAATTCTGCAATTCTCCCGACCCTAGTTTGATTGACAGCTATTAATTTGTGTGAGAGAGAAAAAAAAGACACATTTGTAGTTTTGCTAAATCTGTACATTAGTGACAACTGTGAGGTGTGAATATCCCGGGGTGTTTAATAATGGAGGCTCTGTGGCGGGACGGTGCTGACAGCTGTGCCTCAGCCCCCAATACTCCCCCTCTCCAAACCCCATAATTACCCTCCTGCCCCCGTGCCCCTCCCTCTCTCCTGTTTGCTGTTGTAGTTAATTCCCTTCCCATTGAGCGGCCCATTGTTATCACCCACCACCTCTCGACCTCACACGCGCGCACACACACACACACACACACACACACATGCACACACACACACACACACACAACACTGAGTCTTATTGATTCAGTCAGCTGTCCACTCTGTGGATGTACAGTTGCATACAGTCTACATGCAGCAAACACATAGCCGTTCACTGTGGTTAACCACACACTGGGGACAGTGACTGTAAAACCTTATGTTTATATGAAGCCTCTTTCATGCGGCACAGTTTTACCCTGATTTTTCTGGTTTTAAAGGTACCTGATTTTTTTGGCACCTTTAAGAGCCTACTTGTGTTGATTAAAAGAGAGTGATGTATAAATATTAAAATATTATTGGCTTATATAAAATATTGCTTTTGCACAATACAATGTAGATCATTCTGGAATATTGAAAAGATGAAAAAAAAATCAATGCCTCATTAATTTAAATGTTTGTTGGAGAATGATGCAGTTTGCTGGAGAATGATGATGTTTGGTGAAACATAACACTGTTTGTCAGCATAATGGTGTTAGTCAGAGAACAGTGTTTTATTTTAAACAAAAATTCCCTGTGTTTTTAAATGAATAGTCCAGTAAATTAAGATCCCAAGTCTCTCCTGCTTCACATTATTGATGTAAAAGTGAGACATAGTGGTGTTTCGCATGGGTGAGGTTGAGTTTGGTGAAAGAGCAAAGTCTAGATCTAGTCATCCAGAGGCAAATCACAGCAGGCTGTAATCACAGAAACAAAGAAATAGAAGAATAGAAGGTTTTTCTGCCAACAGAAATACCAGTTTGAAGTGTTATTAAAATATGGCATAATCGGCTTTTATGTTGTTTACCTGCTGCCTTTTTGAGACATAAGCATTTAGCTTCCTACGGCATTCTTCAAACTGTTTGATAACACTGCATAAACATGACAACTTGCACTGGCTTTAGGAACTACACTGAATCTTTCTGTTACTAACATTCTGTATGTTTGTGCAGGGGAAGATGATGTGTGAAGTGATGCCCACGATTAGCGAGGACACGGCCATGAGCCAGCGAGGCTCTCAGAGCAGTGCCTCGGACCCGGACTCGCATTTTGAGCAGCTGATGGTGAATATGCTGGACGAGAGGGATCGTCTTCTTGACACATTGAGAGAGACACAGGAGAGCCTGGCACTTGCGCAGCAGCACCTGCAGGATGTCATCTACGACCGCGACTCTCTACAGCGCCAACTCAGCTCCGCACTGCCACAGGTAAGAGCATACATACATACACGGGTCGGGTCGGGCCGATATTTCCTGCCACTGTCCTCGGGCCGGGCCGGGTCGGGCCGTGATCAAGCATTTGATTTTTTAAATCATCACACTTATTTAAAAAAATTGTCGGGTTTAAATCGGGCTCGGGCCGATAATTACAGTTAATGTGTCGGGCCGGGCTGGGCTCGGGCACAAAGACTCGGGTCGGGTCGGGTCTCATTTTTTGGGCCCGATCTAAACTCTAATACACATACATTCAATTTTAACTTTTTCTCATACATATACTTTCTTACCTGCACCAAGAGAGGACTGACATTTTACCAAGGACTCCAAGCTTGTATTTACTCATTTTTTACCAGTTACATATACCATTTATCAGGTACACCTGCCATGTATACACCTGCCCTGGTACATAAATACAAAATGGTGCCTGGCTGTTTATATATATATATATTTTTTATATATACATTTTGTAGCAGCACCTTAAGGACAACTTACAGAAATTTCTTAACTGGATTATGTACTTATTAGATGTATTTAAGAAAGCTAATAGAAAAACAGAATATTGATATTGATGTATAAATACAAATATAAAATTTCTTAATAATGTTTACAATTTGGTAAATTAGTGGCTCCGAATGTCATTTTTGGTATATGCTACCAAAGCTGCTACGATCCAAGTATTATCCGTAAATGATTAGCCTAATGGTGAAACTTTTATTAATCTCCAGTTTTATTTATTTTCTACAAAAATGCAAATTTTTGTATGAGCTATACTGTTATGGTTTTTAAGTTATAAAATAACAATCATTACATTAAAATAACAGCTGTACATTAAAATTTGAAGCACTAGGTTCAGTAATGCTTATTATAATGAGTTGAATGACTGATGGTCCTGTGTGGGGTCCTGATAAACAGTCTAAAGGGGACTAGAGTCTGTAAATATTAACTGCAGAGTGAACATATGTGATATGTAGTGATAATAAAATGGACAGAGTGTAAATACAAGGTAGGTGAAACTAATAAAGTGTCCCAGTCATTATTGTTTCTTTCTGGTAAACTTAGAACTTGCAGGTTATTTTCATTAAAGATTTAGATAATGTGCATTCATGTGTTACAAAGAATACTCACCAGAAATTCATATTTAACATTTGCGGAAGTCTCAATATAGTAGACAATGCCGTCTGAGACTTGTGTTTCCTTCTTTTGAGCTGGTGTGGCATTACCACGAATGTGTGATCTGTTGCTTGGTACCCTGAAAAGTGTGAAATCTGAAGTTCCTTTGCCTATGAAGGTTAATACACTAAAAATAATTATAATTTTAAGTTTTAAAATGCAGGAAACAAGGCAAACTTATATGTTAAGTTAATGGAAAACTATAATATGTTTACATAAAGTTATGTAGGACAACGAAGAACTTGCTAGTGTTCAATGAACTTTGTAACTTGTAGGAAAACATGTTTCATGTAGGGTTATATATGAATTTTTTTACATATTTAAGATAACATTGACTAAATGGAGGTTTGAGACTATAGCTTCTTCCTGGCTCATAACAATGATGGTGGTTGTCTAGTCGTTTTATAATCATTTTAGCCATGCACTCTTGTTAGCTGCCTTTGCTTGTAATTCTGCATCTAATTATTTTACATATTGTCATACAGTGTTAAAATCAAGGCACAGTATTTTGTTCTTATTTCTGTAGTGCAGAGACATGGGAAAAGTGATGGCTTATGTAATCTCTCCTAAAGCCAGTTTAGCTCTCCACTAGCTAGAAAAATGTGTCAGTAATTCCAGTCACAAGTCCTCATGGCTTGCCTTCCAGAAGTCTCTGCTGCCTTGGCCGTGAAGGAGAAAAGAGGACTTTGGTCATGGTGGCTTTCTATTTCTTCAGCTAATCCTCCTGCTTTTTGTGCAAGCTCTGCGTTTTGGGAGCATTTCTTTTAAAAAGACGCAGTGGTCATACTGGGTGTCACAGTAAGTCTCTGAAATCAGATATTATGTTGGCCCATAGTTTGCTGGTTGTTCTTGTTGTACGAGTTGTGCCCTTTTAGCATAACAGATGGTTTTATATGATTATGTGAAAAAACATGTTGCATTTGTTGTTGCTGTTAGTTACATTTCATTAATTTTTTTTGCCAACTGTTTGTACATACTTTGTATACACATCATCTGAATCCAGATTTACAGATTTACAGTGAACTGTTACAAGTTTATTTAGCAAAATATTTCAGTTCGAAGACTGATGTTCAAAATTAAATTGTACAGACAATAATGGAAGTGTTTTGTCAGTGACATTATACTGAAAGCTATTAGCTGCCATTCATCATGAGCCACTGTTCCTTTAAATGTTTATCAGAGATACACCAAAGCATACAATGTAACCCTATTTCCTGCTATATGTTAAAGATGACACAGATGAGTGTTATTCACTGCCCTATTTTTAATCTGAAGAAGAAGTTGTCTGGAGGTGTTGAGAATCGCACACATTCTTTCCAACATATCCTTCATGCCACTAGGTTGTCTTGAAGCCATTCTTGAAGATTCTGAGGCCATTTTTGTATTATAACATGTACAGTATATAATTTAATATTTCCATTCCTGTTTCCTTTCTCCTTTCTTGCTCTGTCTCTGTCTCTCTGTCTCTCTCTCTCTCTCTCTCTCTCTCACACACACACACACACACACACACAAACACACACACACACACACACACACACACACACGCTCTCTCGTCTCTCTCAGTCTCTGGTGTTATGGAGAGTGGAGTGGGGAAGCCGCAGGGTGTCAGGTTTATGATTGTGGGTGGGGCTTACATTGCTTCATTATTTGTTTTTCTTTGTTTGCATGTATAATGCATATATGAAGCTCTTAAAGTGTAAAAAAAAAATTGGAATTTGACATACAGTGCTTATACACTAAATGTGGGGCTCTGGCGCCCCCTGGTGACTTTGGGATCTTTCCTCCATGCTGAGCTCTGCACTGCCTGGACCAGCCAGCCTGCACTCTGCTTTTCCCTGGACCTGGTTTTCTTTATTTTTCCCCTCTTTCATTTTGTTGGTGCCAAGACATTCACACTGTAAAATCTGGGAGTGAAATCACCTTAAACTTGTTCAGCAGTCTGTTTCTCCTTTTGAGACCACTGTCTAAACGTCATTGTTTAATCAGCCAGCACACCATCCTGTGCAGAGGTTTTGGCACACGTCTGTAAGAATAACTTGGCAAACTTTGAGTTCACACATTTGACACACAATTAGTTGTTATTTACTGACAACACACTGGGTGGAAAAGGAACAACAAAATGAGGCATGTGCAAAAATGATTGCACATTTTAGATTTTGTGTATTTCCCCCAAATTTGTTAAAGTGAAATGAGCAGAAATGGCATTTGTGTCCTGTCTTTATTTACATGAGTCTGCTCTCTTGACTCTCAAACCTTTGCTTCCCATTTAATGTTCTTATGTTGGATTATATAGAAATTTTGTGGCAAAAACAGGTTGTGACTTCCTTTAAAGCACTTATTTCTATTTTTCTGTCTGTTTCTCGGGCAATGCAGCTCATGTCCACGAAATTCCAGAGTGGCTAACTGTTTTGGGTGATTTATTTTAAATAAAAGAGTTCAAAAATAAAAATGCAATGGTTTGCAAAAGAGTATTTTCAATAGCGAAATAATCAGACAAAAATTCCAGAGACCCAGATGCCAAATGCGGGACCGAGCAGAGCGCTCATTGACTCGCTCTGTCCTCGCCCTCTCCCCTGTCAGGCAACCAGATTCGGTTCAGAAGGTGAAACCATCACCACCTGTAGAGGGCTGTCTTACCAAATACAGAAATAAGAAAAGTTATCGGTACATAAAAAAAACTTGAATGTTAAATGCTGCTCCTGCACACCAGATTCAAATTGTTCTTTCAGAACCGGGCAGAGTATGAAGGCCTTTGGTGTCAATGGATTGCTGACGCAGAGTGGAGTGCCGCCTGGCGGACAGAACTTATGAGCCTTTGCCAGATTCCACCTTGGTGTGTGGCAGCTGGTGGATTGAAACTCCATTGAAGGCCATCAGGAGGCAGGATATTTTGGATTTTCTTCTCACTGAGGGACATCAAGGCCATTCAGTTCTGCATGTGCTCCACCAGGTTCGTCACACTGTCGGACCTGATGTGCTTGAATGGGTCTCTCCTCTTGGTGGTGCATCTCTCTCGCTTCACTCAATAGGGAAAAGGTAGTCCAATCCGACAAGCGTGGGAGTTCAGGTAGGATTCTTCTCAGTGGTAAATCTGCCATTTTCTGGTCACCTGCTTTGCCCTTCACTTGGTGAAACCTGACACACTTTGAGATCACCTTACCTGCCACCTAGTAACCATACAAAATGTGTTTGCCACATAGGTCGTAAACATTGCTTGGTTATGTGAGCATGGTTCATCTGTCCGTCTAGAAATCCTAAGGCTTCAAGTCAAGGTGGAATTCTCTGCATTCTGTCCACCTTCCCAGCAGCGGCAAGCTCAAGGCTGGGTACGGTAACGTCATTTAAGGGAAGAACTCTGGACTTTCCTAAGACTAAAGTGACATGTACCGTGTGCTGCTTGTTCACCTGTGGGATGTAGCTCACAGAACCATAGCCACTCCCACTGGCATCGGCGAAGTGATGCAGTTCAGCACATCTCGTCACTCCAAAGCTTTCTGGTTCCAGACAGTGTGGCACCCTGCAGCCTAAAGATCATTACAAAGCTGCTGGTCCATTTTAGCCACCTCTTTGATCTGGTCTGTGGCATAGGTTCATCCCACCCAAAGCCCTTCTGGCTCCTGTAGCAATGGCTTGGCTGGAAGAATGACAGGAGCAAGAAAACAGTGGATCAAAAATGTAACTGACAACAGAATATATGCCTCTGCAGATATGTGCCTACTGACTTAAGTTGATGTTGAGTAGGAATTCATCAAAATCCGGTGGTTTCATCTCTGTTGCTCTATGTTCTTTATAAATGGACGTTAAAACTGCTCGGCTATTGCTGACCCACTGAGTAACTGAAACCTTTACCAACCAACTGTATGGAACGGACTCAATTTGGCACAGACTTTTGCAGTCATCCACATAAAAGTCATGCCGGATGGTCTCAGCCACCTGGTTGGGAAACAGCTCAGGATGATTCCAGTGAGAGAGTTGGTCCAGTCAGGGCCCTGAAATATTTGTGTCAAGGGACACACCATGGAAAGAAGCAGCACAGACAAAGTTTTTCTTTTTAGAGGGGGACACCCCATGGTGTGGTAAGTTCCTTTTCCATATCATTCCTAGTGCCTGTGCAAACATTTTTCCTGATATTGCCACTCGCGAATGCACCACTGCTTCAGCCATGTTTGGGCTCACCAGAAATTACCATTGCTCTCAAAAATAAACTTAAATTCATTTATCTTCCTCCTTTTAAATCGACGTAACTCAAAAACCACAAAGGCAGCTCGTATTCTCTCCAAATATCCAGGTTTCACTCATTCAAACCCCGGCATGCACAACCAGTGTCAATTCATAAGGTGGCACCATTAGCATCTGTAGATGACAGTCGTACCAAATCTAGAAATGAGAAAAGTATCAGTACATAATGAAAATATAAAACACTTAAATGCGGCTCCTACAGGAACGCTAGGCTGGTATGAATGAAGTGAATGTGTTCGGGGTGGTCTCATGATGATGAACGCTCTGTTGGTTAGACAAGTGTTTCTGCAGTGTCCGGTCCGGTTCAGTCCTCTGAGACCAGGTTTCATCAGGTTTCTCAGACATGAGGTATTTGAGGTCCACACACTTGTTGATTTGGTGCTGTACACTCTGTGTAACCAGCAATGGAAGACTCATCCCTGGGTTTTGCTGTGTTCAACAAGACCGTGGGGTTCAGTCTTTCCTCCCCTGTGTGTTAAGGACCTTCACACATGTTCCTTATGTGCTCCTGCAGTAGAAAGCTGAAGCTCTTCAGACTGTTTTGCTGTTTTCATTGGGTCTCAGTATTGAGCATTTAGAACATTCATATACCACGACAAAACAGAAAAAAATAAAAAATCTCATCTGGGTTTTTTTTCTTTCAGCCCAGAGGGAATTTAAAACAGCTCTGAGGTCCTCAGTGCTGATTGGTGGACACTGCAATGCGTTGGGTGTGAATACTGGATATTTGTTTTTGTGTTTGTACGTGTGTGTGTGAGAAAGCTCAGGAATTTTGTTGATCCGGACCGTTAAGGCAGTGTGTGAGGGAGTCGCCTTACATTGCAACAAAAACCATACTTCCAGGGTGTTCAGTCCGAGTTCTGACTTGTCCCGGACGACACCTGCATGATCCACCTGCTCACACACTTCAGTGAACGGGCGGAGACTCACACACACACTGCCTGAAGGTCTTAGTCACATTCATTACATTGTGTACAGTCAGTTCAGAAACTTCATTTGCACAAAATTCCTCTGACTCTCATTTTTCACCCTTTCTGAAAATCTCTGCTCTTTATTTACACATTTACTTAATAACCCGACTCACAGCCCTGCTGTGTGTTTTCATCTCTTTTTGAGGACCAAATGTCCTCATAATAACAGAAACACTGAAATGTGTGGATCTAGGGAGCTTTGTCTGAAATAAGCTGTTTTTGATTCAACTTTTTTAGGAGGAACAGAAACTGGAAAAATAACCTTTTGATTCTGGAGGTTAAAGGTCAGGTTTAGGAGGGGGTGTAACATTACACCCTAATGGAGATCAGAGGAATGTCCTTACAGAGACAGTGAAGGTGTGTGGGACCTGGTTTGGTTTAGAGTGTGACTGTAACAGCACATGGACGCAGCAGGAGTTTCTCAGACTCGTTTATTGTAATAAGTTTAGCCGTAGCACTGGGCGGTGGATCTGGGGAGGTCTGGTACAGGGGACCCCGTCCAGTGTGCTACAGAAAAAAACATGTATAAAAACAAATTTAATAAAAAAACCAATTGTGGAATTAACTTTTTAGAATGTGATCAGGTTTTAAATGAACTGATGGTGGATCAATCAACATTTACCAAACTCAGACTTCAGCCGCAGCAGGAACTGCAGTCGGTGGACTTTGTGTTGCCTGATAAAAAACAAAAATAAGCATCTGTTCAGTAGTTTATTGGTCTTTCTATGGAAACTAAAATGGTGCAGCCTGTATTTAAGGTGGAATTAAAGATTGTTTACAGTGTGGCAGTGTGTCTACTAATATGCACTAAAAAAGCAAGAAGAAACATAAAAGTACTTTAGGACTGTACAGATGCATTAAACCTCAAGCACATCAAACTGGTGAGTGAGTGAGTGTGAGTGTGAGTGTGAGTGCGAGTGCAAGTGCGAGTGTGTGTGTGTGTGTGTGTGTACCGTAGTGTGCAGCAGCCAGTTCCCGACTGAGTGCTACAAAGGATCAATGACATTAATGTTAAATGTAAAAAACAAACGATAAACTAAAATGAGCATAAATAAATAATGCAGCAGCTTTAATAAAGAGTTCATATGTGTTGACTGCACCTTCACTCGAGCTTTTCCTGCTGCAGCGCCGCCCTGCTGAAGGTTCAGCCCAGCTACAGGGATGAGCTGAGAAACACATACACACAAACACATTCAGCTCCTCTTAGGCAATAACAGGGGTGAGATGTGTGAAGGTGTGTAACTGTTCACCCGTTTTTCCGGTTGAACTCACCTGGAGCGGCGAGCCGTTACCTGCGCCATTATCCTGTTGCAGCACGGTGAGGAGAGGAATTATCTAAAACACAGAATCAGACTTCCACCAGTTTAGAAAGCACAAACCCAATACCCCCATATTGCATTGAAAAAGGTTCTCTAGGGAACCAAAAGTGGTTCTGTGGAAACTACAGAAGCAACATTTCAGACACTGAATCACTTTAAAAGTTTTCACAATGAAATGCCTAAACATTTCTGATCTGCACATAGACGCATAAATAATAATCAGAATAATATTGATATTTACAGTAACACTGTAGTAATACTAACATTAATACAAACTCCAATACCAACAATATCACTAATACTAAGTATAAAAAAGTAATATTATCATTATCACTATGAAACACAATGGACTTAACATGTGCTAAACCCTACCTTTATTTACAGGAGTGTGAAACCCCTTAATCTTAAACATTAGGCATTTATTCAGGAGGTTCTCTTATTAGAGGGGCAAATGTGAAAATGTAAGGGGAAACTAATTTTACACCTCAATCAGCTTTAATCTGTGCACTTTTCCCCTTAATTTTTAATTTCTTGAAAATTAAGTTTAAAATGTAATTAATTTTAAGGGGTAATATTTCGTAGTGTATATCAGTAACACTAACACATATTAACTCTAATACTTATACCAACAGTCATAAACCCACCAGCTATTACTAACAATAATACTAACACGAAAATACCCCGAACAAACTCTAAGATTAACACTAATGCTTATACTAACATTAACTGTGATTATAACACTGACTCTAATAATACTAACACCAACTGTAATACTAACATGAATACTAATACTATCTCTAAGACTAACACTAGTACTAACACAAACTCTAATACTAACACTAACTGTGATTATAACACTTAATCTAACACCAACACTAATACTTGTGCTAACACTAACTGTAATACTAACACTAATAGTAAGAGTACTAATACTAATACTAACTCTAATGCTAATACTCTAAAACTAACACTAAATCTAACTGTAATACTAACAATAACTAATACAAAAAATACTGCTAATAATAGCATTAATACAGGGTGACACAGTAAAACAGGAACCATTGCCAAACAAATAAATAGAAAACATTTTTCTCACTGTCTACTGTTCCCATTATTGCAGAATGTCGTAATTGTTTGCAGCTCACAGTCCCTAATAGTGCTGCCAGCTATACATAGCTGCCACTACGCACCTCAAAAGTTCCCGTTTTTCAATAACACTCATGCTAACACTAATTCTAAAATGAACACTAATACCATCACTAAATGTAACTCCAGTACTTTCATTAATACTGCAGTACAGATTATACTACTATTACCCCTACTGAACACTAATATTAAGGTTAATACTACTAAAGCTAATTCTAATAAACAGTGTGCCTAACTGACCTGCTGCTGGGCTCCGCCCCCCTGCTGCTGCAGAAATGCCACAGGAATGGCGATAGCGTTCGGACCCATAGGAGCTGGCGCCACAGCGAGAGTGTTCGGACCCACAGGAGCCGGCGGCTGCTGGAGGAGCACTAGCTACAACCAGGAGAACAAATTTAAACACACTGAAACATTCAGCCCTCTCCTTGGGCCAGCACCTTATTGTGGTGGAGGGTTTGTGTGTTCTTATGAACCCAGGAGCTAGGTTGTCGGGGGCTGGTAAGGTCACCAATGGCAAACAGGTCCTGGGTGAGGAGCCAGACGAAGAGCGGCACAACAGACCCCTAATAAAGAGAAACATTGTGAGGAGATGTTTTCCCTTGCCCAGACATGGGTCACCAGGGTACCTCTCTGGAACCAGGCCTGGGGGGTGGGGCTCGATGGCGAGCGCCTGGTGGCCAAAGCCCGAATAGAAGACATGGATCCCCGTTCCAATGGGCTCACCACCCATAGGAGGGGCCAGTGGGGGGTCGGGTACGACGTGAGTTGTGTGGAAGTCAAAGGCGGGGTCATTGGTGGTCCAATCCTCGGCTGCAGAAGCTAGCTCTAGGAATGTGGAGAGTCACCTCTCTGCGGGGAAGGAGCCTGAGCTGGTGTGCAAAGTTGAGAGGTTCTGGCTAGGTATAAGTGGTAATGAGAGTGGTATTTGGAGGGGCATGATTGGGAGTTATGGCCCCACTGATATGAACCTGAGTGGTGTTTTGTTATTGGACTTCTGTGCTTGTCATGCTTTGTCCATAACGAACACCACGTTCAAGCATAAGGAAGTCCATATGTGCATTTGGCACCAGGACACCCTAGGGCGCAGTTTGATGATAGACTTTTTAGTTGTTTCATTGGATTGTATTGGACACTCAAATGAAGAGGGGGGTTGTAGGGGAGGAAAACGGTCAGACCTGGCGGGCCCAAATGTATAGTGAGGGTCTACTGGGAACGTCTGTCTGAGTCCCCAGTCATAAGGCGATTTAACTTCAACCATATCTCGAGGGAGGTGGTGGATATTGAATCTGAATGGGCCATATTGCGCACCGCCATTATCAAGGCAGCTGACCTGAGTTGTTGCTGCAAGGTGGTTGGTGTGTGTCCTGGAGGTAATCTCCAAACTTGCAGGTGGAACCAGCATTAAGGGATGCTGCCCAGCTGAAGAGGAAGACCTATAAGTCCATTTTGGCCTTTGGGAGTTGGGAGGCAGCTGGCAGGTACCAGCAGGCCAAGCGGAACGCAGCTCTGGCGGTGGCTGAGGCAAAGACTCTGGTATGGAATTAGTTCGGGGGCCATGGAGAAGGAAGGGGCATTGCTTACTTCAGCTTGGGACGTTGTGGGTCGGTGGAAGGAATACTTTGAAGACCTCCTCCTCCTATCACTGAGGCTGAAGTTGCAGAGGTCTAACACACATACCTTTATATCACACACACACGCACACCTTCACATCAATCACACACACACCTTCACATCAATCACACACACACACACACACCTTCACATCAATCACACACACACACACACCTTCATATCAAACCCTTACACCTTCACATCACACAAATACACCTTCACATCAAACACACACACACCTTCACATCAAACACACACAAACCTTCGCATCAAATACATACCTTCTCATCACACACACACACACACACACACACACACACACACACACAAACACACACACCGAGCTCTGCCTGTCCAGCAATTCCATTCC
>JBBMFX010003946.1:0-13337 GCA_037832545.1 Rhabdalestes septentrionalis | reverse complement strand
CAGTACAGACACATCAAAGTCTCCAAAAGTCTCCAGTAACACAAGAAAAAGTCGCCAGATTTGTCGCTAGTCGCTTTTTAAAAAAAATGTCGCTAGAGGGATCTGAAAAGTCGCTAAATATAGCGACAAAGTCGCTAAGTTGGCAACACTGTCGCTTGGTTGCCGACTCGCCATCTTTTCCCCCACCTCTATTTTTCTCCTCCATGCTGTCATGTGATGACAACCACTCATATGCATTTTTAGGCATTAAATAAATAGTGTTTAATATTTTATCCTTGTTTCCTATAAGTGAATTGTTTTTACGACGGTTTAACGGTATTGAAACTGATACCGTTTCTTTTTTTAGAGCCCGCTGTAAAACGTATTACCGCCCAAGCCGACACTCTGCCCCCCCAGGTGTCCCATTGTTGGCTTCCCACTGCTTCACTTGGTCAATGGGTAAATGTAGAGAGAATTTCAAACTGTGAGCTGTGCTGTGCTGGGACATGTTCATGCGTGACCATAAGGGACCACTGTACTTTTGATTATAATCCGGCACTACAGTTCAGCATCTTCAAGCCCTTCATACGAGTTAACTTAAATCCCTCTCATTGGCCAAGATCATGCCTGGTCTTGCTTTTTAAGCCGATTACGCAGTCCTCATGCAGCTTTTGAACGTGCAGATGTGTGGCTAGATTGTTTTTGCCAGAAGCCACCAGATGCATTCACCAACATTTGCTCATTGAGCTAGAATAGCATGTCTGAGGTTAGAGGTCTGTGGAATGAGCAATAGCAGGTAGTGCACAATGCAGGCAAAATATCTTGGCTTATCATCTATATTTGGGATGAGGGGTGAGAAACACTTTTTATTTTATACAATAAGTGACTGTCTAATTTGTGTTTTTTGCAGCCTTTCGGGTAACCATGCCCGCTGACCATTTAGTGGCAGTGCGAGGTCAGCCAGCTATCCTGGGCTGCCAGTTCACCCCTGACACTAATAGTGACCTGTCCAGTCTGGTGGTCACATGGCAGAGGAAGGAGGATGCCCGGGTAGTCCACAGTTTCTATTATCAGCAAGACCAGCTAGAACGGCAGAGCACAGATTACAGGAACCGAACGGCACTGTTTGTGACCGAGCTGAAGAACGGAAATGCTTCCCTTAGGATTTCAGAAGTTGGGCCAGGAGACAAGGGCCAGTACATGTGCATGGTGAGCAACACCAAGGGAACTGATAAGGCACAGTTGCAGCTGGAATATGGAGGTACTGTCATAACATTTCAAAATCCAAAATGAGTTACATTGACATACACTATAAAGAAAATTAAATAATACATTTACACCGTTTTCCATTGACTCCAGCTGCTGGCAGTACACAGTGTTTGAATCTTACTTCTTTAGAGGAGGAAATATGAATCAAACATTGCTGTCAAACACAGGAAGTTCTTGGTCATTCTCATAAGTGGCTACCTTAGCTTACAATTTATTCTTTTTTTTTGTGGCAAAATAAGAAAAATATTTTTCATTTGAATAATTTTTCATTGAAACATTTCCATACATAAACCAAATGTATAAATGTTTTGGTCCTGTCAAGAGAAAACAGAGTATGTCTTGGGATGGTGAAATACTGCTGTATTTAGAGGCGGGGGGGTTGAAAGTAGCCATTCCGAGAGCATTATTCCCTTCTGATTGGCTGCGGCCCTGTGACGCCTCTCTGGCAAATGCAGTCTAGAACAGTTTAGTGTTTTCCATTTTGTCCTTCTTAAAGCCCTGTATTTTTATTAGTGTAAATTTAAGTATTTCTGCTTATAGCATTCTTGCACTGCTGGAGTTCAATGTAAACTGTACAGTAAGAATATGGGTTTACCTTGACCTCGTTTTATTTAAGGGTAATGTCTTAATTTGAATTTAAAATAAAGTGTTTTGGCATCATATTTAGAGTCTGCACTATAAAAATAGACATTTAATTATTATTATTTTTTAACCACATCACAATTTGCAGGTGCTCTATAAATGTAACCCCTGTGAATGTTAGGGGTTTACTGTATATTGATTTTTCTGTCAAACGCATGTATTGTCAGTTAAATTAATTTAAGTGATTTTCATTCATACCTAAGACTTATGCTCAATACAGTACTTATGAATCTGTGTGTGTGTGTGTGTGTGTGTGTGTGTGTGTGTGTGTGTGTGTGTATTTTCAGCCTTATACACAGAACCCAGACTGAGCATTAGCTTCAGCTGCTCCAAAGTGATAGTACGCTACGAGGCTGAGGGGTTTCCTAAGCCAGAGGTCCAATGGTTAGGAGACCAGGGCCAAAATCTGATGCACCAAACAGACTTCATTAAGGGTCCAAATGGAACAGTGGGACTGTATTACCTAAAGAGCAGTTTTATTGCTGACAGTTCAGCATTTAACGTGACGTTCACGTTAATGAACCACCTTCTTAATCAGCACCTGCAGAGACCTGTAAACCTCACACACGGTAAGGCTCTTTCACTTTCTTGTTTTGTAAACAAAACCATGCTTGTATATCTGTGGTGTGATACTTGCCTTCCACATGTTTTAAACACCATAATGTACGGGTAGGTATAATGCCCCATTGTTTGGATATCATTGTTTGTTAAGCATTTAGAGGCACACTAATTAAAAGTTCAAAGGAACCAAATGACATATGACTATTTAACTGACAGTGGATTGTTGATTTTAAATGCACTTATCATATCACATGTCAGTAGAAGCGCTTACTATTCATTCCATTAAAAGTCTATCAGACTGAGGAAGCCAATGTACATAAATGATGGTGTAATTTTAAGTTCTCACATGACTGCAAATATTACAATCTCTTTATGAGAGGCTGATACACAAAGTAACCTTTAGCTGAGAGGTAAGAAAGGTGAGCCTGCTAACTGAAAGTTGTCATGTTATCTCTGGACCGACTGAGTTGTTTTTGGCACATCTCTTGGTCCCATCGTTAGTGATGCTACTATTTTACTATTAAAGCATTTCTTGTATGACATCCTTTTCAGCCTACAGCACAATAGTCTATGTGATGTAGAGTGCTGTTCCTGTTTCAGACCATTTGTAGCAGAGTAAACATTCAAAAATTAATGTTGTGCTGTTCGGGATGCAAAAGGATGTGAAAAGAATCACAATTCTTTTTGATGTGTAAAAACACATTATAAGTGGACTTACATGATTGTATCATTAAAGAAATTTCTGGTTATACCAGTGAATGCAGCAACACTAACGAACCAATTGTTCTCTCAAGAACATTTCAGTGGATTGTGTGTGTATAGTGTTTGTGTGAAGAACCTTTTATAAAATTTTGGAGACTCTGCACAATATGAATGTTCTAGGCAGACTACTGGAATATTTTATGTGTAGTCTTTAAGCCTCTAATATGTTCTTCACACTCATTCAAGCATGGTTTCTAGGGTGGATCTGTCATTGCATAATGGAAGAACCCTTTTAAGTGTATGGATACGATTTGTGACCAAGATCTGTCCTTTTTTTATCCTGTATGATGATGGGCCTTTCTAATCTTCAACAACACATTTACACACTATATATTTGAAAGCAGACTTATCGTTATGAGTAATTGTTCAAACCCAGACATGCTGGTGGAGCCAGTTGTTTTGATGGGAGTATTTGTTCACCTGAGAAGAATGTGGGAGATCCACAAACGGTAAAATATGCTTTACCTGCACAACTTAAAAATAAATGAGCCATTGTGCAAGCACAAAGAAAGAATCACTTTTGAAATGTTGAGTGATTGTGTATTAAGTGCTCATACAGTTTCTGAGTACAGAAGAGTTTACTTGATCTCTACATCTTACTTGATTTCCACATGCACAGAAACACCCAGGTCAGTCATGCTGTTCACACATGTGCTGTTTCAACATCATTTTTGCTTCAAAGATTTGGATCATATTACCGTGATTTCATCGTCATCACATTTAAAGGCATCTGTAATGGCTCTGTGTCCAAAAATATATGTCCTTTATTTTGTCCTCTTTTACAAAAGAGGATATGGACTTCAGAAATAGAGTCCTGACAGAGTATATGCCACTCAGAGCATGATATTTATCCAAGTTCAGGCCAAGTAAACAGACGCCCAAACACATTTGCAGACATCTGGCTTTAATAAAGCCAAGGTTTGTTGAGACAGCATCTGTGGCGGTAGCTAAGGAATTAGGAAACAGCAGCACCTCCTGTAGATTGTAAACCTATAAAACCTATTTATTAGTGGGAAGATCTAGATCTTTAAAACAGTTACACAGGTCTGGTAGATTACCAGTTTTTGGAGTCTAGTGTGTATGCATACAGTATTTTTGAAATCCCAAAGATTGAAAGGAGGTGTGATAAATGCCCTTCTGTGTGTGACTTAGATGTGTTTATTCCTAAATTAACTACCAGCATGCCCTTTCAAATCAACATTTTCACTTATGAATACACTTAATTTTTCGTCTTTTATAACCCCTCTAAAGAAGGACATAACGCGTAGCAGAACTTGTTTGAGCATGCTTAAACACAGTTTTAATCTGAAAAAATGCAACTCCATTCACTGGAAATGCTCCGAAAAAGTGAATCACCTACTTGAAAATGTTCTTGTGCTTTCACAGTTTCTCAACACAAGAACGTTTGTACTGTAGATAAGAGATTTCAGAAAGTTTACGCACTTTTTAAACTCTATTTATTAAGAATTTCCAAAAGGGTGAAAGGTCTTATACTAAACTGCAAGGGCAGCCAGCTTGATGGACAGAGTCACGTGATCCTCCCAGACACTTCAAGTCTTCACCATTTCCTTCGAGAATATAAAAGTGCGAAACTTTTTGAACATCTCTCATCGACCCATCAGAAACCTACAGTGCAGTCTTACCACACAAACCCAATTCAAAATGACCAAAACCCACATGGAGAATATACCACACCCTCCATACTCCTCATCACTTTTTCACATCTGGTTATATGAACAATACACGACTTAGTAAAAATAAAGCTAATGATATTTAAAGGTTCTTAAAAGTTTCTAAATTATTTTGTCCCAAAATATCTTATAAAGTGTTAGAAACTGTTCCAGCACCACACCTAGTTTTACATTGCATATAAATACTTAAATATATGTATAAATCTTACATTAAAACATCATATCCATGAAGTATGCAGGATACATTTATTTTTAAAAAGGGCATGTGTGAACATGCTGTGTTTTGAATCGATCACAATATTCACAGGTATGTTCACACACCTATCATGAAATCCAGAGATTTATCGCCTCATTAATTTTAGCTGCAGCAATATAAACACTTTATTGTTGTGAACAAACATTGCAACAATAACAGTCTTGATAGAGAGAGCCCCTCCCACAACACCATGGAAGAACAGTGTTGGCTCAGTATGTTAGCTGTTTTCAAAACACTCCACATTTTTTCCTCAATCCAGCTCATAACACTTAGTTATATGGCAAAAGTGTGATGATCCGGAGTCTGGTTGGAGCACCACTGCCTCAAAGAACCTAAATATTGTTTAGTGAACCATTTCACTACTCTTGTCAATAATGTCTTTGAGCCTTTTAAAGTCTGAGAATCCGCTCTGCCCATTTAAAGAGGAGTAACACTGTTTAAATAGAGTGGTTAATATTTTAAAATTGGGTCATGAATACACTGCTTAATGCCTGTTTTGTGATGTTTGGGGCTTTAAATGTATCGTTAAAAGACATTCATGGTGGAGGGGTTCATGTTTCTTCCATGGTCGGACGTGGAGTAACACATTTTGCCAAAAAGTTTAATGACACACCGACATCAGAAGATTTCAGGTACCAAATGTGTCTTGACTTGACAAATTCCAGGAATGGGGAAATTTATTTATAAATTTGAAGTTTGGATAAACATTTCATTTTGAGCAGGGCTTCCTGTCTCTAGTTGTGTCCAGCTCAGTGTAGAGACATTCCTGCTCAAACACCTGCTCGTTGCCAGGTTTCATGAATGTTTTGATGAGGGACATTGTGCTGGACGCTGGCCCTCCACATCTGGAGTCTTGTATTCTACTTTAAAATCAGCAAAAAATATGAAATCGTTGCATAAATACGGGGCCTGCTGTTCACACTGTGTGCTGTGGTGTGTCCGCATATGACAGAATGATCACTTTCATAATTCAGATTCTCTGAGCTTTTATATGATCTGATCAATCGTGCTTGATATGGCTATAAACCAAAAGGTAAAACTAAATCGGTTTTGTTTCCAGGTTGATTTCTAGAAAAGCAAAGTACATCTTTATAGGCATATATGGCACCCAATCAACTTAGTTTCTTCTGTCCCTTTCAGGTGGAGACCACGTCAGATGTGGAGAAAGCAGTGTGGTTATTGTTCTCTCGGTCCTCTGTTTCCTGCTGTTTCTCAGCATGATGTTCCTGCTTTTCATATTGCGGCGGATGAAAACCGTTCCAGTGCATTCAGGGACCTACCAGCCAGCAAGTCAGACCATTTGTGTGGACATAGAATGAGGCTGACCAAAGATTTTGCCTTTTAAGGTTTTATAGTCCAAACCATGTGCTGTTTGCTGCCAACAGTGGAATTGAACTTGCCTGCTGCCTATCTGTGTACATCAGCTGTTCTAATAAAATGACCCTTACAAAAGTCTGCAAAAATCCACAGTCTACAGTCTGGAAGATATATTGCCAGGATTTTTCAACATTGAATTTTTCAACAATATTCACTCCATGTGTATTTACAAATAGTATGTATTGTAGCTCAATTTTTTAATCAGATTTGGGTAAAATGTATACCTTAATATGATTACAAGAATGCAGCTTCACAATAGGGGTTACATAGAGACAGAGCACAGTGTGTCTTCAGAAGGAAATCTGTGCCCCTCCTGGGGCAAAGTGTGAACTGGAGTGTTTGAGAAATTGTGGGGCACCATTTATTGAAACAGCTTGAACATGTAATGTCTGCACCAGCCTACTGTCTGAGTATAGGGTTGGATAGAGAAACTAAATCTGACTGTACTTCGTCAGGGTCCCTTTTCTATCCTCAATCAAGTAGAATCAAATAGCGTGCTTTCTTGTCATCTAACAGCAAGAATTTGGAAATCTTCCAGTCAGAGCAGCTGGAACAGAAATATGAAAGTCTGATTGCCACAGGCATGTTCCTATATTGAGGATGAGCCCTTTAGTCCTTGCAAACATGAAGATCCAACCTAAAGTGAGCACTTACATAGATAGCCAACCCAAAGCAAGCACCTGTAGCTTACAGAGCTAACTGCAATACATTACAATCATTGGCAGACATTTTTATCCAAATGACATTTCAGGACAGTTTGAGAACCAGAGGAGAGCAAAATTTACATGTAAGATCAATGCAAGAAGATGCACCAGTTGGGGAAATGCTGCTCTTGTCAGCTTAATAAGGTGAACCACAAAAGAGAAGAGTCTGGACTAGTTTTACCTTGTGATCCCCAGGGCTATAGGTGTAATATAAATCTGAATCCTTAAAGAGAAGTGTGCTGTGCAAATCAGTGGAAAGTGCAGCATTGTTTCTCCCAGCTGTGGAGTTGGTCTAAATGTGCCCTGTCTAGCTAGACAAGTCTATTAGTCCACCTAGTTCACTAGATGGTATTGTCAACAGCACCAGCAATTGGGGTATAGAAATGTTTAGGTTCCGTTATAATATGAGATGTTGTATTGTACGTATTTACATACATTTTGTACTTTTTCTATACTTTTAAATAAAATTTGAAAACTGTTTGTAACACTACCTACTACAACGTCTTGTCCTCATGCCTTGTCTGTGTCTTTGGGTCCGTGTCCAATGTCCTTGTGCATGTGCTTTTTTTTATTTTGTCATCCCTGGCCCTCCTCAGACCTGCCCTGTCCTTAGTGTGTTCAGATGTTCACCAGGTGTTCGTTGCCTGGTCGTGTCTACCTATGTTTGTTTTGCCTTATGGCAATTTACCTGCATTCCTGCCATGTTTTCTTAGTGAATTACATCTATTTTCTCAGATCTCTGTATGTCTGTGTTTCTTTTCATTTAAAAAATTTGACTATTTATCTTGCACATACCTCCAGCTTCCACACATCCATCACTGCAGTTTGTGAGCACTGCCTTTATGGATGCCTACATCTGTACGGATTAAGTATGCCTTTGGAAAAGTGTAGGTAATAAATAATTTAAACTGGTAACTAATTCTGTCTCCTGTCTACCTGAGTGTTTCACCATCAGACAGGCAGCAGCAAGTACTAATTTCTAGCTCAGTGACACTTCTAATGAAAAGATTTGCCAAACATAGTTTCATCAGACTCTCCTAAGCCATAAGCTGGTATGATGGTGGTGTTTTGTTTTTGGGGGGGGTTTGCGCGACACCATCAAATCCTGAAATCGTATCTAGTTTTCTGTAGAACCGTTCTGTTCTGAGATGTGAAGTCTAAGTGAAATGAGATGTAATTTGAGAAATACCGTGAATGTTCACATAATGTACATTACACTGCATTACATTCATCTGGCATCTAGATGATCAAAAGTGTTCCTCCTAAACCATTCACTTAACGTGAAGTTTAAAAATGATCCTTCACTCTCACACACCCTGTTTACAAAAACTGTTCCAAATCCACTCTTCATTGTTTAAGAGTGTTTGTCACCAAATAGGTGCAAGCTTAGACTTCAAATATTCAGACCTATCTGGGAATTTTTATATTTAAAAACCACCCACTATAGGATGAGTACGGCTGGAGTAATTTCGGGTAAACAGATACTGGACAGAACTTTGACTAGGAATCCCAAAGTGAGAACGTCTGTAATAGATAACATTACCACAGCGTTGATGCATATGAGATACAAGTGAGAACCTAGACATCACACATGAATGTTTTCATGATATTTAGGCCATTATATGATATCTGTGCATCTCTGGTACATTAGCTGTGGAAAAAGAGAAGAGTGAGGTCTTGAGCTTGGAAGTACAATTATCAGAGTACAATCTAACAATCATTTTAAGTGTTAAAATATTACATTACAAAAATACTTGACATTGTAGTATCAGTATACACTGTATTGATTTTGTATCCCTCCGTTAGCTTACCCACATCGTTCTATGTGCTAATATTTAGAAACCTAGAATTGACATTTTCAGACATTCCAGATCAACACGATCACAGACGAATACACAAAATGAAAAATATAAATAAAATATTAAATATTCAAACCCCGTGTGTAATTTACCCCTAGAGTTTTACATCCTCGTAGTTTTTCAATGAGTCCTAAAAAACAGAACAGAAAGGAATGTCAAAGCATTTTTAGTTTTTTACTGAACCTTTCAGTGGTTCATAAAATAATCATTACTTTAAATAAGATAAGATGCCTGTGTGTTAAGAACCTGTAAAGACACTCAGACGAACCTTTAGATTAGCAAACAAACTTTAATGATGCGAAAGTTCTTCATATCTTTAAACAATTATGCACACTCCCACATCATATTTACAAAAAATAACTAAACCATAATGATTCTTCTACATACCATGAATGCTCTGAATGCAAAGATCTTTGCCGGGTTAGTGGTTCTCTGTGATAAGAATCCTGTTTTGTTTTGATTCCATATAGAACCATCATTGCCAAGTGATAGTTCAGTAGTTCAGAACTGGTGATTAACTATTAAGGCAGATGAAAAATTATTTCAAACACATGGTTACAGTTTATTATCAGCAACCTAAAACCTTTTTGTCACACCCAATAATCTTTAGATTTGAAATAAACATCTAAAAAGTTGCAGTCTATTAACATCAACTATTAGTTTGTATATATAAATTCTATAAAAATGTAATGCTTTACTTTGATGGGTCTTAAAAATCAGGTTTTTTTAAAGACAAATGTCCTACTGTAAAGTGACTGCAAACAGGAAAAGTTACATTTTTTAGACACTAAAGAGAAACAGTGACCAGAGCTGTTCACACCTGATACACCAGTATAAATCTGCAAAGGCCTGCAACAGTTCCCTGTAGTCTTGGTAGCTAAACACCCTTCTTTGACATGTTTTTCACTTCACATATTCCCTCAAGCGTACAAGTTCAAATGACTCTACTGTTACCTGAAACCATTTTCTTTCTTCTTTTTTCTGTACATTTCCAGAATGAAAGATGAGCCATTTTATCAGTTTCACCAGGGGAGGAATACTTTTTATATAAAAGGAATATTTTCTTTGGCTGATTCAACAGTGTTTTTATTTCCCACGGTTTGAGTGGTTTTATCAGATAAGACCTGATCTTGTGCATGCATTCAACCACCTGCACCCAGTCACCTTCAGTGAGAGCTCTCTACAGACCATGGCCAGTCAGCCCCCGTCTACAGGAGGAAATATTTCTCTACCTAACTCTATTTAAAGGAAAATTCCAAGACCCCAACACACCACATATAACCTTAACTGCCCCCACCAATCCAGTCATTCAGAGTCGGTTTGGTATGAAAGGGTTTATTGTACATTTTCTCAAACTTTTCCAGATGGTAAATGGAACCAGATGCTCGCAACTTTTATTTACTTTTCAAACCCACCAGTGAACCTACACATATCCTATAACTTTATATCCAATGTTGATGAAAAATAGCTGAAAAGGCTGAAATGATATGTTTTCTACCAACAGTTTTTCTCATACTCATACAGCTTATTAATATCCATTTCACCCAGAAAAATGAACATTTTAAATAAGATCTTTTTTACCAGTCTATTTTTAGCTTGATGTCAACATCTTATGAGAGTTTGACCATTTTCTGACACTTCTTAAATTCAGGTCCTAATCTCAGCCTAGTCCCAATTTAAGATCATAAAATGCTCTTTCTTGTCTCTCACTTCTCTGATCTCTGTCTCAGATTATCTCAAGTTTACCTTCAGATAAATCATATCAGATTGGCTTATAAACAAGCCTGTACAACATCTGAAATCTGCCTTAGAAATCCAATTTTAACACAACACTAAAGTTAGACCATTTTGAGATCCACAAGGTTGTATAGAGAGGAAAACTGAAAAGCCTATGAGAACAGCAAAATAAATTATTTTAAAAATGGATCTCATATGTTGAGGGAATTTCAGGAGAAACAATCAGAAACATCTCCAAATAAGGTAAATTAATTTTGATAAGACACCACCACTGTGAGCAATTTCGTTTCTAAAGAATTTCACATGAAACTCACACTTAATAATGTGATGCAAGACTTTCTTCTTCAAAATCTGACCAAACAGGCTGCAGTGTGAAATGTTGTTTTCCATTTTGGACATCCAAGTAAAAGATTCCAGTCAGTCAATTAGAGCGGGGTGAGAATACCGGGAAAAATAACTTGTCAGGCTTTCTTAAAATATGAAAAACATGAATGTTTATCTTACATAGGCAAGTGAGTAGTTATTTTAATAAAAATTTAAGATCTGTCATCTCTCATCAAGATTTTCTGGCTTGTTAAGATTTTTTTCGCAGTGCAGGCCAAACCAACATAATTATATTCACTCCCAGAGACAATTTAGCATCTCCAGTTCACCAGAGCTACATGTCATTAGACTGGGAGGAAAGACTCTTTTGTCTGCGTCAGCATTTCGCATTATGATTTTAATTTGTTTCTGGAGCTCAGCATTGTGAGCTCGTTTTGCTTGGAGTTATGTTTAAAAACCACCCACTATAGGATGAGTACGGCTGGAGTCATTTCGGGAAAACAGATCCTGAACAGAACTTTGACTAGGAATCACAAAGCGAGGATGTCTGCAATCGATAACATTACCAAAGGGTTGATGCATATGAGATACAAGTGAGAACCTAGACAGCACACATGAATGTTATCATGATATTTAGGCCATTATATGATATCTCTGCATCTCTGGTACATTTGCTGTGGAAAAAGAGAAGAGTGAGGTCTTGAGCTTGGAATTAAAATGATCAGAGTACAATCTAACAATCATTTTAAGTGATAAAATATAACATTACAAAAATACTTGACATTGTAGTATCAGTATACACTGTATTGATTTTGTCTCCCTCCGTTAGCTTACCCACATCGTTCTATGTGCTATGTGTTTCATTTTTTGCAGTGCAGGCAAAACCAACATTATATTCACTCCCAGAGACAATTCAGCATTTCCAGTTCACCAGAGCAACATGTGATTAGACTGTGGGAGGAAAGTCTTTTTGTCTGCTGTCAGCATTCCTCATTTAAATTTTAATTTGTTTCTGGAGCTCAGTATAGTGCGCTCGTATTGCTTGAAGTTAAGAAAAGTGCGAAGACTTCAAAAAGTAACAGTCCCCTCTGTGTCCCCTGTTTCTTTCTGATGGTTCATTTTCAAATCTGCTGTCTGCAGGTTAGTCTGAATTCCTTTTCCAGCCTCCAAAGCAGGAATGTAGCTCCAGCTCTCTTTAGAAAGTGCATCTTGTAAAACATTAAACACACGTTTTCGGTAAACGCAGTCCTCATTTGACTACAGAATGTAATCAGATTTTGTCAGGGCACATTTGAATTGACACTGTTGTTGTTGTCTGAGCCAGCGTGAATAATGTCCCCAGAAATGTCCACAGAACCCGAAAAACAAACACCGCCTTATTCACTCTTGTTACTGAATAACTTCACAGTATATAACTATGCAGGGATGACGTCCACATTTGAATTTACAGTATATCCAAATGTAATATTATCAGATCATTTAGAAACATCTATGGTAAAGATGCCTGGCAACACAGCTGGTTAATGCACTGCAGTCCACTACTGTATTTAAATAAAATATACTTTGTTATGAATAATGTTACAGTGAAGTCTAGCATCTTGTGGATGCTTATTTTGATAACATGTATTTTTCATTCATTTGTTTGTTTTGGTTTGCTTACTACCCTGTACCCCCACAAAATGCATTTAATCTAAAAAAAATCACTCGCTTTTTACTAACTAAATTTCACCTTTTAACCAAAATTTCATGTATTTGAGATATTTGTGCTGAGGCCTCCCAAAGCCATTAAAGCCACTGTCAGTTTTGTTTCAGTTTCATCACATTGCCTTGGAAATAGCCCATCATTAAATGGATGAATCCGGCTCGGAAATATGACTGGATCTTGACAACATCATTTCTGTTTCTTGGTAACCACAGATTGGTGTAGGATTTCAAGTCTAATCTTGGCTTAAACTCTCTGTGCCACAGACATTACCTGCTCCACTAACCACCACTTTAAATTCCCAGCAGCCCTCTGTTTTGATAACATCATGGGCTATTAACCCTCTGTTTTGATTATGTTAGGTTAATTCTTAATTCTTTCTTATGTTATTATGCTTTTTACTATTAGTTATTAGTTTGCTCTTATGTCTCTCTGCTTAGTCTAATTTACTGCTGTGTTTTCTGTTTGAATTAT
>JBBMFX010003935.1:0-13338 GCA_037832545.1 Rhabdalestes septentrionalis | reverse complement strand
GTGTGTGTGTGTGTGTGTGTGTATGTGTGTGTGTGTGTGTGTGTGTGTGTGTGTGTGTGTGTGTGTGTGTGTGTTTTGTAGGATTGAGTCCAGTGATCTTCCATTGCTCACGGCAGTAGCCAGCACACACTCACCTTATGTGGCCCAGATACTTCTTTGATTAGACCACTGACAAGTTGCTTCCCAAAACTGACCAATCAAAATGTGTTGCTTCTGTCTACAGACTAGTAAAAATATGATTGCTAATTGTAACACACCAGTCCAGGTTCGGCGTTAGTTAGACCAATCAGAGCTCAGACTCTGCCTTAGCTGGACCAATCAGGATTTTGCTCTTAGTCCTCAAAGACGGATTGGGTCAGATTTTTTATATTCTCTCCAGCTGACTGGATATAGACTGTATGTATTTTTGTGTAATATATCTGTCAACTTGTTGCCTATACAGTTTCCTCTGCCTTACAATGGGATGCTTTACAATGGACACTTGTTTACATTCAAATATTATTATATTTGCTGTACATGCAAAAAACGTTGTCTTAAAGGTAGGAACGAAGACGTTAAAGAACAGCTATTAATGTGTCAGCATTGATACAGGGCACTTTTTAACACAATGTTGCTTGGACAAAAAATTAAGCAAATGTAACTAACAAGTAATGAAGGTTCATACACCATCAGTCAGAGTATGATCATTTGTGTACAGGTTGCATGATGGTATCTGCTAGGTTGTTAGCTGTTGTCAGTTGTTAGCCACTTTAGCCTTATAGATCCTGGGGTAACTATGCAAAATTTTAAACACCAAGTATGTCTTCGCTACCTTTGGATTAGGTGGAAAGGGAGAAAATAGAGCTAGCTCATCACTTCATTTAGCATTGGGAAAATGGGATGCCTAAATCATAGCACATTTGCCTTAAACTGCCTTGAGCAATTATCTCAAATAATTTCCCTAAATATTGCTTGAGGCAAGTGTATGATGATTTGGGCATGGATACCTCAGAAGGCTAATTAGCCTACTTAGATTGGTTAAAAGCTATACAGCCTTACATTAGCTTTAGTGCTAAACTACAAATGCCAATCTCCAAGACTGATTATGTTTGAACGTAAATATGAGGGGTCTTTGTTTGTATGTTTGTTTATTCTTTTAAGCAGTCATTGTGTGCCATTGTGATAATGATCCTGATGTACACAACTGAAACCACAAAGATATAACTTGAAGATCTTGAAGCTTATTGAAGGTTCTTGCTCTTCACCGAAAAAAACAAACAAACATTAAAAGCATGTTGGTTTATAAAACTGGTATTTTCGTAGAGCGTTAATATTCAATGTTGGTGCATGTTGATACATTGTCATGTGTAACTCCTATGGAGTTAAATTCTCTGTGGCTCCCCCTGGTGGTATGAAAGAGGTTTCCCAAATTCTAAAAAGTTACTGATTTTGGTCCCCTGGAATAATCATTGGTGTGCTTTCTGTACTGAGGTCTTATTATTATCAGCATCTAGAAGTCTTATGTAATGTGTGTTATGTATTTTTGTGTGCCTATGCTTTCCATCACAAGAATGTTTACATAACTAAGATGTGACTTGACTGAATATTAGGTAGTAGTTAATGGTTCAGATGAAGATAAAGGATGTTTACATGATGAAGTGGATCATTTATATTGGGTGCTACCACTTTATACACTTTGTAAAAGCATAGTTAACAGTTTTTTACTCCCACTAATACCTGTTTGCATAGCATAGTAAGGGAGACACAAAATCCATTAAAGGGGAATTCTACCAAATTTCTGCATTCATATTTTAGATATAATGGTTGAGAATCCTTTAGAGGGCTTTGATGGGAAATGCTTCACTCTAGAGAAACTTGTCAAATCAGAATTGTTCACAGTGGTGGTAATAGTGGGGGTTACTGCTCAAGAGTGTAGTTACAATAGTTTTGAGGAGATTTTGGCCCCAAATGTGTCTTGATTTATCTTATCCATTCATGGCAGAGATTCCTTAATAACATGCAGGTACATGCAGTGCAGTGGGTGGAAAAATAGTCACCACATAAAACCTATTTTTTAGATTTAGCAATTATCATTGCAGCAAACATCTAGTAAACACGGTTTTGCATAGTAAACATCTATACATTTATTGCTATAAATTGTGTAGTACATGGTCATATTTGTGCAGTAGACATTGTAACCCCTGGTTCTCTTCACCTCCACTGTAAATAAATCCAAGTTGGCAAGTGTTTCTACAGTGAACGATTTCTCATCAAAATAACTGCTTACATCTAATTACATTGGGCAGCAATTGCTAAAAATCTGTGGAATTCCCCTTTAAATCTTAAACTTGCTAAGTAAAATTGCCTTATGTTATATTACTTCTTTAATAATAATTGAAAGACTGAAAAAACGGTCATTTTTGTACATTGAATTCTACCTCAGTTTAATGCTGAAGCAGTGCCATAGAAAAAACACTTTTGGTTCCCTATAGAACATGTAGCATGATGGTTCTTGTAAATGGGATGTGCAAGTGTGAAGACCCATTAGAAATGTGCCAGGCCATGGTGTATGGTATGGAAATTCTACTACATGGCAGAGGCCTGATACATATTGGGTCAGGGTGGGTCAAGGAAAAACTCTCATGCTTGTCTGCCCTATGTGTTCATAGTGTATGTGGTATTGTTAGAATGAAAAAACTCATATTAGATATTTGTCCAGTGTGAGATTATGGTGTTGTTGAAAGCCCATGTTAAAGAAATTTCCAGAACTGAAAAACATTTTATGTGTGCTATTTCACATTTTTTCTTATAGTGACATTAATTTAAAATGTATACTTCCCCTTACTCCACTGAGCATTTCCACACAGCATTTCCATTTAAGTCATGTCAATGGGTTGTATTTTACCTTGTAATGTAGTACCTTTAAACATTCAGCACATCCAAGGCTTTGTTTCCATTATATTCATTGTTTATTTTTATAATTTGTGCAAATGTTAGTAACAGAGACCAGGTTTATTTGTTGAGTACCTTCAAACACATGCTAAGTGACTTTCCACTAAAGATTACTACATTATAGCAGTGACAAATGCGGTTTGTGGTATCCATCTTAGACCCTGTCACTAAGCTGCATAAAGTAAAGAATTATAATTCACAGCCTATAGGGAAACATTTGGATTTAGGTCAAAAGTCATGAATTGTTTTGAGTACAGTTAACTTTCTTCAAGTTCATATGATCATATGATACAACATAAATTGTTGTATGTTTTAGGGCTGGGCGATTTGGCCTAAAGTCAAAATCTCAATAAATTGAATATTTTAACTCGATTACGATTAATGATAATTTAATTTATTTGTTTATTTTTGACCTCATAGTTCTCGGACAAGTTTTGTACAGTAAATATGCTCACATATTACAAGTGAGGGATTTTCGAATGAAGGGTGCATATGATTTTAAAATAATTGAAGGAAACTCACTGTCTACTATCTACGATTATTTATTGAAAATCGATCTTGAACAACTGAAATTAAAGCACACAGTTCGTAAAAAACAGTCACTTTGTTCTTATAAAAAAAGTATAATAAATAATTGCACTTTTGGAAACAAATTATTTTGAATGTTTTTCTTATTAAAAATAGCGACTCCACACGCGATAGTGTGTTTTTAAACGGAAAGTGATTGAAATAATTGACCTGCAAAATTTTGATCAATTATAGGTTCAGAATGTCGATTTCGATTACTTTTTGATTAACTGCCCAGCCCTAGTATGTGTCATTCACCACCTCTGTCTTGTAAAATTCCAAGATACTGGATAGTGGCTTGGTTTATTGTTAAATTCCCCCATGACACCCATTTCCATTTTGAACTCTCAAAACCCAGATTTATTTTACATATACATGGTTTAAATGGATGAAAAGCAGTTTTAACTTAAGATAACCTGAAAATTTGTGGATTTCAAAATCCAAGAAAAATTAGGAAAATCTTTTATAGCTGGTAACTCTTGAAACTATGTAAACTCAGAGATATTGTGGCCAGCTTGTTGCCTGCTGTTTATGGAGTTGCCCCTGCGATCAGAGGTTGTGGGGTTTGAATCCCAGGACTGCTTATGACACCACTGAGGTACCCCTGAGCAAGGTAGGCTACTGTCCTCACACACAGCTCACAAGGCAGTGTGGTCCTGGCTACTAGCCACTTCACTTGGTGAATGGATTCAGTACAGAGAATGAATTTCCATGTTTTTACAAACCTCTAGTCTTTTAGTAAAAGCCTTGCTAGTATGCAAGTCTACAAGTAAATACATTGTAAATGGTAAACCTATAGATATGTCTAATATGTAAATGTAATACGAAATATATAAAATAACTCTTAACAATTAGCCCGCAAAGGGCTTAATAATTTAAAGATAATCCCAGGAGGGGTTGTCTGCTCAGTATGGTATTGGGAAGCAAAATAGCCCAAAATTACTTATTTACCAATTATTACAAATCAACCGCGTTGTAAACATGGTTTTGCATAGTATACATCTATTCATTTATAACTATAAATTGTGTGGCAAATTGTAATATTTGTGTTGTATACATTGTGACCCGTTTTCCTTCACAATTACTGTAAAGAAATTCGAGATTGACAACTTTCTCCGCAGTGAACCATTTCTCATCAGAATAATTTTGCTTGCTATTTTGGCAGCAATTGCTAAATCATCTTTACATTACTTCATATAGATGAATATTATTCTTTCTCTATTTCTCAGTGTTTATTAGCCACAGGTGTTTTAGTTCAAGTCTTGCTAGTCTGTAAGCCTTTAAGTAATTAAAACGATAAGAACATACATCTGTATGTAAATATAATACGAATTACGTAAAATAACTAACACAAGTAGCTCGCTTAGGGCTCGTGTATTTGGTGATAATCCTCCCAAAAGGGGGATTTTATGAAAACTGGCAAGGTGGGTTTGCCTGCCCAGTACGGCCATTTGACGAGCGGTCTCTGGCATCCCATAGCGTAGCTTACTTGCATTCGTGACTGCGACGTGTTCGCGCAATAGGATTTTGCTATTAATCCGGGATGTTCCATCTTTACCATGCTAGAAATGTTATCGTGTGATAAAGCCGAGGTCAAGTCATTTACGAGCCTTTGTTCGCGTTCTGTGTGAGTTTACTAGCTGATAGGCTAACTAGCCTAGCGAGACAGTGTAGTTATTTCAGGCAAGTAAAGGTAAGCTAAAGCAGTTTTTGTTACTTTACTAATACCACGTAAGGTACATTTAATAGCGACGACTATTTGTTGGCTTTAGCCAGCTGGGTGTCTTTCTACTGAGAAAAAATAACGGCGTGTTAGTAGGTAATTAGGTTAGTCCGTCAACGTTAGCCTCTTAGCTCACTGGCCCACCTCGTTTCCCAGAGTTAATGGGCAGGATGCTAAGTCGTGTCGCTAGGTAACCAAACCTGGCAACACGCTCGATAACACTGTATCGAGACACGTAAGCTCCGCTACTAATCACAGACATGACACTCCTTGTCGCTGCTAAAACATTAACACATATTTGCGTGCTGTCTATTAGTGACTACTGAAAACACAGTTGGCGTCTTGAGTTTCAAAATTATTAACTCGTTAAGTGAAATAAAACCTCATTCGCTAATAATGAATCCACATGGTACAGCCCGGTCCATTGCATTGCTTACTGGGTGGACGTAAGCGAAACCTGTGAAATATTCTGTATTTCTAAAACATTGATGAAGCAAGAAAACCCTCATCAAAACAGCAGCTGGTATGCGTTGCATTAACGTGTCGTTTTAATATATGTGTGCGAGCGTATTGGAGGATTTTTCGTAACATTTGAAATAGGACAATTTCTCGCCCTGTTTTGATTCTAAATCCATCTAGTGTAGCCTTGGTCGTAATCCTTAAATATAGACTTTTTGATACCAAAGGTGTTGCTCCCAACATTGATTTCGAATTCATTCTTTATCACGTTCTTTATACTTTTGTCAAGTATTATTTTGGTCCACGTGAAATGATAAATTCAGGGTGCATTTTGAAACAAAAAAGGTTGCCCCTAAAGTTTGCGTAATGTTGAAACAAAATGAGCAATATTGAAGGTCTTGACAAATGTGGAAGCTTGGGACCCACAAATGTTGCAGTGCACCGTTTGACATATTGCATGGACACTTAACCAAATGTATATTTGCACAATGACATTATAGTCTTTTATAATAGAGGGTTGCATGTTGTTACTTCTGTTTCCTTCAAATTTTGCTTTTCACATATACTGACATTAACAGTTAACTCTTTTTAGCTACTTGAAATCTATTGATATTTCCCCATCGGTCAAGCACTAATCTTGTGTGTGTTTATATGTACTCCTCAGATCATGGATTTCCCTGGCCACTTTGAGCACATCTTCCAGCAGCTTAATTACCAAAGGCTTCATGGTCAGTTGTGTGACTGTGTGATTGTGGTGGGAAACCGCCACTTTAAAGCACACCGTGCCGTGCTTGCTGCTTGTAGCACACACTTCCGTGCTTTGTTTACTGTTGCTGAAGGCGATGCCAGCATGAGTATGATCCAGCTGGACTCTGAGGTGGTGACTGCGGAGGCTTTCGCAGCACTTGTGGACATGATGTACACCTCCACATTAATGCTGGGAGAAAGTAACGTTATGGACGTGCTCCTTGCTGCATCGCACTTACATTTAAATATGGTAGTGAAGGCTTGTAAACACTACCTGACCACACGGACATTGCCTGCGTCACCCCCTGTTGAGCGTGGTAACCAGCACCAGGGTAGCCAAGTAGCTGCTGTCGCTAACTCTCGGCTCCAGCGTTCTTTTCTGTTGGAACAGCTTGGGTTGAGCCTAGTAAGCTCTGCCTTCGGCGGGGCAGAAGAAGAAGGGAGCGGAGCTGGCAGGGTGGCAGGATCGGTTTCAGCAAATGGGTCGGTAGAGCCACAAGATTCTTACCCTGCACGTCGCTTCCATAAGCGCAAACAGGCCTTTTCGCTTATTCGCTCTGAGGCAGAACGCTTGAAGCAGAGACCACATCTCTCCTCACAGACAGAGGGGACTTTGATTGAAGGGGAAAGAGGAGCTGGGGGGGTGGAGCTACTCTCCCCAGATTCTCACAATAAAGTCACAGATGAAGATTCCAAACTGGATGTGGTGGTTGCCAATGTGGTTGCCGGGGACAGCAGTGATTTGCTTGAAGGAAGAGACTATCGAAGATCCATGAGCCAGGAGGATGTGCAGCTGCCCAGCCAATCGGACGGTGGGAGGGGAAGCAGGGCAGAGCAGCCCCTGCTAATGCAACACAAAGAAGAGTATTCAGACTCGGGGTGTCTCCACGGTGCCGGGGTGCAAGTGCAGGATGAGGCGCACCAGGTGGTAGTGAAGAGCGAACCGCTCAGCTCCCCTGAGCCTGCTGACGAGACCAGTGATGTCATGTCGCAGGCTGAGGGCAGTGACCAGGTAATTGTCACCATTGTAAAACATTTTTTGTTGATGAGAAATGAGAAGAGGATATGTAGTAGTGTTATATGTCAGTCAAGGCCTTTTAGTGGGTTTAAAGTGTGTTCCTTTTAAGACAAATTACAAGGCAGTACAAAGATGTAAAAGGATCTGTATGTCAGAAACTAATTTGCTATATGTTGGGTTATTTATTCACAGTTACATTAGCTTTAGTCATTTACAAAAATAAAAATGTCCAAGTGGCGATTCTAACATACAAAATGATCCATCAGCAGCTCTTCCTTTACACTTGTGTACAGTTGATCCCTATGGAAATGCAGTACACATTCCAGGAGAACTGTGAGAATGAGCCATTTCCACCCATACTAACATGTGTATTCCAGCAATATTCCATGCTGTGTCAGTTCTGTTCATTAGAAGTAGTTAACATTTAGATTGGTTGATTGTAAATGAATGCAAATGAGTAATCTGCTATCAAAATATTTTTTTTATTCTTAATTGTAATGTTTGTTTTGAATGTTTTTAAATAGTTGCAACTGTCTTTAAGTATACTTTTTGTCTGTATGTCTTCAGGTGGAGGCAACAGGAGAGAAACTGGAACTTAGTCCAGAGGCTAGCGAGCACAGCTTCACGGAGCCCCAACCCTGCTCCGACCTTCTCCTCACGACAAACAAGGAGCCACCTGGAGGAGGAGTAAGGAGGGAGGAGCGGTCCTGCAGCGAGGCTATGGAATCTACCTCTGGTTTTCGCATCTCTAGCTTCCTGAGCACTAAGAATTTTGAATGCAGTGCATCGTCTTCAAATTCAGCCGAAAATGTTCCAAACACCACCACGGGGGAGACTGCTCGCTACTTTTTTGGGTCAGATTCTAACAGCAGTTCCTCTACTATGCTCCTCCCTTCCTCTCAGAATCTCCTCTCCAGAGACGCACAAGACTTTCCCAGCCTGCCAACGGACACGCTTGTCTTGCGACCAGTGCATGATGGCATGGCCTCCTCATCCTCCTGCTCAATTAACTCTCGTGGGGGATCAGCAGACCAGCTCAGTCTTTCATTCCAAAGGAATAGCTTGGGCCTACATGGCCTCCCACGGTTGTCCAGAGGGGGCACCAGCATCCCTGCTTATCGGCGCATTGCGCCGAAGGCTGTGCCTCCCCTGTCTTCAGTGCACACAGATGGTGCTAATCTGCAAGAAGCTGGCTCTTTGTCTTCATCAGCACTGCTAAACGGCACCAGCTTTGATTGTACAGTGTCGGGAGCCTGTGGAAATGGCTCAAATTTGAATCAGCTGCCCCAGTTAACCCGTGCGTCTGCTGATGTGCTTTCCAAGTGTAAGAAGGCACTCTCAGAACATAACGTTCTGGTGGTGGAGGGGGCGCGGAAGTATGCCTGCAAGATCTGCTGTAAAACCTTCCTTACGCTAACGGACTGCAAGAAACACATTCGAGTTCACACGGGAGAGAAGCCGTATGCTTGTCTAAAGTGCGGCAAGCGTTTCAGTCAGTCTAGTCATCTGTACAAGCATTCGAAAACAACCTGCCTCAGATGGCAGAGTGGTAACATGTCAAATGCCCTGCTTTGACCTCCTGAACTCCTGGCTATTCAGTGATGAAATTATTCAGTAAGGAATATGAACTGCCCTGGGGAAGATCTGCAGTTATCAGAGTGGGAATTGATCCATATGCCACCCATAAATGTATTCTTTTATAGCTGCTGGTGCCAGATCCACCATGTTGACCAAAAGGGACAAGCCTAATTGTTACTTTGGCAGAGACAACTGACCTGGTTGTGGAGAAGGAGTTGCAGGAACATCCTTACTTGTATGGTGTGCTGAATTGTATTTAACATGTTCAGACAATAACTTAAATAATAATAAATGACCGTTTTTAATTGTTTGTGATGTCCAGCTTCCTGATTAGCTTTCTAAAATCGAATTCTTAGCTTTCTAAAGTCATCTCTTGCAGTCAAGCCGGACAGCTGATGGTAATTATGGGAAACTATTCCACTGTACCACTTGACAAACTCTGAAGTTTTTAGAGTATATGTTTTTGGCTTTTCTTAAGTGTTGGGAGATTTAAAGAGGAATATAACCTATCAATAATATCACCCATCTGTAGTTCATGCTCTCCTGTAAAAGAGCTAGACGTGTACCCTGTGTTTAATGGTCATAGGCTAACCAACAACAACAAAACAAAACATACAGTCATATGCAATAACTTAAAAATAATGTATGCAAAGGTACTCTCTGTACTTTTTGACCTGGGCTCCTTTTCTTTTGCAACAAATGTTTGGAGGGTTGTAGTGTCTCTATGTAGTGCCAAAAATTTAATCGTCCGGCATTTACATGTACATAATTGTTGTTAAGCGAGCACATACATATAGGACTGTTAATGGTTATACATTTGTAGCTCTTGTGCTGTGTGTTCCATTTAGGATGTGTCTGTTGGTTCCATCTGAGTCCAAGTTTTCTATTTCTACTGGCGTATAACTCATGTAATTAACTTTGAGAAATATGTGCCGGATGCACAAGGCTGAATTGAAAATATAAAAATATTATTACTGGCAATAGACCACCATGAGTAGTTTTATTACAGTGGCAAATGAAAGGCGGTGTGTTCAATGAGCTTGAAAATTGAACTTTTGCATATTTAAAAATGATATTAATATAATGCTGTGCAACTTCAAATTACTATTAGGGACCTGAAAAATTGTGATTATTGAAGCAGATACATCGACAAAAATACTGTACATAATGATTACAGTATATTATTTATTACTGAACATATTTGTGGTTCTGAAACACTCGAGTAAATTAGACATTTTTGGTGTCATGTTAGAAACAATTTTTTTTTACAAATCCCCACAAATATTAAAACAGCTATATGAGGAATCACTCCAATTTTTTGTGTGTCTTCGGTGATGTAATTAGTTGGGATTTGGTGCTGCCAGTCAAAAGTCCACTTAAGTTACAGTGATATCCTTCTTGTTCAGTTTCACTGTGAACTCCAAATACAGACCCCTCGTGGAAACAAATAACATATTTGGAATCGAGATTAAGGAGAACAATAAAATCTTTGGAAATCAACTATTGTTTTGGAGACAGGGTTGATGTCCTTTAGAAGCAACAAGACATTTTTTTTAACATACACTTCACAAATGCAGTTATTGGCCCCTACATAGGTATGGACCTGTACTTTTTGTTGGTTTAAAAGAAAGGCAAAGAGCTGTGGCCATAGATCTTAGACCTTAATTAAGAGACAAAGAAAATGAATGAAAATTGTTCAGAAACAGAATCACATTTTTGGAAACGATTGTTCTAAACCTGTGGGACAAATCCAGTCTTAATAAAATAGCCTGTTTGCAATCACTGTACCTAATGAGTCTGACTCCTGCCTGTTGATTGTTGTCTGTCTTTTGTCTGGAATACGATTTTATTTCTTTTTATGACAGTTCTTGGCTGGAATTTTTTACATTCATGGCCTGAAATGATAAGCTGTCTCTGCTGCTACAATTCAACTTTAAATATGACACTGGTGAAGTCAAGACACATTTTTGTAGCATTTCATAAGCAGTCTAGCATATCATGTATAGGTTGGCTTTCTAAATGTATCGAAGTATGTATTTAATATCTGTATTATCTATAAAAGTAGGAGCACTGGATCAGACTTGGGATCAATAAATATTGTGTAAAAGAAACTTGATGGGGATATCTCTACACTGGCCAATAGCTGTTAACCTGAAATCACAGTGCCATTATTTAATTTTGCAGCAAGCTGTTCTTACTCATTTGTGGTGTTTTCAGACAGGGTTTTGTTAAACAGTCCATGTGTATTTTGGGATGTGTGTGTGTTTGAGTTGTTTTTAAGGGCTGAATGAAAGAAGGAAAGGTAAATATAGCACCTTCAACCTCTGTGGCTTTAACATGATTTCTAGAAGGGAAAGAAGAAGAAGAAAGGAAAAAGTATTCAGGTAACCCAGATTGAAGAATAGAAATTTTACTGCAAGGGTTTTTGTGGTGAAAATAGTGCAGTTGGTAGGTCCTTTCCTTCAGTCCTGTTACAGTAGTCATATGTTGTCAATATACGTATTATGTGCAGTTTTAAATGATTAAAAAGGCTTGTAGTGAAAAAAGTAGATTGAACTGTAAATCTAAGGAGTGGTTTTGTCAGTGATATTAATGTTGCTAAAAAGTAAAATTAACTGCCACAAAATTGAACTTTGCAGTGCGAAAATGACATAAGGCCACCTAGTGTCTTTTTTTGTGTCAAACATGCTTTTTTATTGTTAGCATACTTAACATTAGCACTCCTGACACAGTCCATTGAACATTAATATGGCTGCACAGCACTAATGTTTTTACTGCACCTATTTAGAAAAATCTTTCAGACAAAGGGTATTTCAGAAAGGTTTTTCTAAATATGTGCAGTAAAATTGAGTGGGCTGTGTATGCTCTGTGTCTTAGGATATGCACTTCTGATTTAGAGGCTACACCTACCAACTTACATAACAAATATTTTACCAATGTTTTTTCAAGCATTTTAATAAAATTGTGTTGGTTTTAACATACATTTGTTTTATTTACTTTTGTAAATTAAAACCTGAATCTTGCCTACATTATAATTTTATCATTAATGCTTTATAAACATACTAAAGTGTGTAATTATCCAGACTTAGCCTGAAATACATGCAGAACATATTCTCCTAAGATCACAATGTATCTTAAGCTTATAATTTAGTCTTATTTGTTGACATTTCAGTGCTGATGTTTATTTGTTCTGTAAGTCATTCTTTGTATTTTTTTGTTCTATAAGTATTTTTTTTATGCAACAGCCTAAACCCGAAAGACCTAAAAGGACCTTAATATCCCGAGACACTACTATAGACTTGATTAATAATGTGTGGAAATAATGTTACAGGAAAGGTGGGAGTGGTTTAGCTAGTTCCTGCTGATACACAATGCAGTTGCCTTTTGTTTTTTGTGTGTTTACAGTGTTATTAATCACATACTGTGTAAATAATCTGTAAAAAAAAAAAAAAAAGCAATGGGAGATTAAAACAGCAATTAATGCATTTACAGATGTTTAATTGTTACTTATTTTTTGTGTCTTTAGTTGTGCCTCTGGTAAATTGAATGACTGTGTTTAACGAGTATTTTTACGCGTTAATTAAACAAACATTTCAAGCTCCATTGCACTGATAATGGTTTTGCTGATGTGTTTTGCCAGATGGCAGACTGGGCTTATTTCTCATTTCCAATTTATAAAGATTTTATTTGTTCGACAAAAACTCACTGGTAGTGTATTGCAAAAGCTTGTGCACAGCCCTTTTAAGGAAATTAGATTTGTTAACATGTTTTCCTGTCTTCATTAGTCATAATATGGTGAAACATCACTAGAGTGTTTAAAGCATAACTGTCCACTGGTGGAGTAAGATAACAGTAACAAATAGGTCTGGTCAGAATAGTTTTAACAGAGCTCAAATGTTTGTTGATGTTTCAGAACTAATAAACACATATTATTAACAACATCCTTCAAAAGAATATTGATGATTTATGTTTAATTCAGTGTTTAACTTTCATTAGTACTGCAGTTCCACATATATCCAGTAGTGGGATGTACACATCTCATTCTCATTTTTATTCAAATGTCTCATTCAAATGCAGCTTTCATGAACCATGGAGATTTTGCCGGTGTAACATGAATAAAAATGTTATATTTATATATTTCTGTTCTATCAAATGTTTCCTGTATACCAGTCTCTAATATATATATTATATATCTAATATATATATATATATATAGAGAGAGAGAGAGAGAGAGAGAGAGAGAGAGAGAGAGACAGAGAGAGACCGAGAGAGAGAGAGAGAGAGAGAGATCTTATATCTCGCCCTAAGCATCTTT